>JAQJVL010003365.1:0-62680 GCA_035578905.1 Stictocephala bisonia
TACATATAAAAAATCATAAAAGAACAGAACTAAATTGGAAATCATAAATATTACAAAGCCAGTTAGAGAAATTAAGTATTACATGGTCAATACTTGCGTGTTAAAGCGTCACTATTTATGACTTGAATTCTCTCTAGTGGAGGCACTCTAGTCAAGGGCCACTTAAGTGTAAAGAGGCAATACTGATGAGTGTGGTGTGAAACCATATTAGTTTGGTAATGCACTATCTCTACCTGAACTACAAGAACCTTCCAATCTTACAAGATAGTCTATCTTAATTTTCGGATTATATATTCATATATTTTTGTATTTTTTGAATTTATTCTTTTTAAAAAATATTTTTCTTAGAACCCTTATATGTAGCAGTTGTGAGAAACGTTCCATAAAAAATAAATAAACAGATGGGTTTCAAAAATAGGAGCCCTAGAGCAATTTATAAAATAAATCTATTTGATTATTCGCAAAAAAAGTAAAGAAAATGAATTCTTATAAACGTTTTTTCACTTTCTCAAGTTTTAACGTACAAGAATAAAAACACAATTTAGCTTGATACTAATTGGTATAGTCCAAGAAGATATTTTTAAATCAAAAAAGTGCCTTTGTGCTACGTCATTCTCAAAATTTGTGTTTTGAAATATTTGTTCCTGCAGTAATAAACAAATATTTAAGATTTTCAGTTATTATTATATCAAAAGAATTTGCAAAATCTACTCCGAGTTCGTTTGGCCCGTTCCATCTGACTGAATTGCTTCAATTTTTTTCATTAAAGGTATTAATGCACAAATAAAGCATCAGGCTTTTAAATTTAATTTAAGTCTGACCTTATTAAAAGTTGAAACTCAAAACGCGACTTAATTTATGATTTTCCAAAGTATTTTTTTACTCAATACTTTCTATATCTTAGGCTCTAATTCAGGTAGTAAGTTCGTTTTGGTCTAAAAACACTCAGTAGATGAAGCCCTTTTATTTGGGCCTTTGGTCACCCAAATGGTTTAGTCTAAGGATATTTGTGTACGGACATTATGACCCAAAAATCGGGTACAGCTTGAAATCAGGTAAATATGTTAGCTAAGGCCCAAAGACCCACTAATCTCTACGACCCCCAGGAATTCCCCCCCCACTGGCCTCCAAACTTTCAATGTTATTCTTGTTTGGAAATACTATTATTTATTTATTTTTTTAAATTTATCATCACTGTCAAAAAATTTAAATTTAATTAAATTGTTTACTTCATATGATTTATTTAATACAGTTTAACCACTAATATTTGTGTCAAATACGTGCCGAGGCTGAAGACCGAGTTGTCACAAGCGCAGCGAGAGATGGGGTGCAGGAGTCTCCCCTAGTATACATTTTTAATATTTTTCAATTGTCATAGTTTATATCATAAAATTTAAAATATGACTATTTCAAAACATTTCAAATATATTTGTATTACAATGATAGATTTTAGTGATAAAAAAAATCAAAATGGTGGGCTCTATAAATTTACAAGAAAATAAATATGGGTGAACAATGCACTAAAGCGGCAGCAGCTACGACCCACGACCATAACTGCGGCCAAACGTCCAAGAGTCTACGGCCAAAACCCGCTGCCAATATTGCGGCCACAATTATATCTGTTCTGGACGCCAGTTCTAAATGGCTATCGATGAGATTGCTGTGGTAGTGCATCTGTATAGATGCTACAAATTTTGTTTATGGGTGCATCCTATGCTGCAAGATAGGTTTACAAGAGGACAGTGCTATTTCGTCCCACAATTATGTTTTTAACGTTCTTGTCACTGTACACTTCAGTTACGGTATTCCACAAAAGTGGACGTTCCTTCACTGCTAAATAAATTGCTCCACATCTAGTATTCCATTGCAATACTTTGAGACTCAAACAAAACAAAAAGAGGGAAAAAGTACGCAGTCAAACCACCTCAGCTATGTCTGACCTCTTACTGGTCGCTTGACAGTGTGTGTTTGTAGCATATCATTGAATTTTTGCCA
The DNA here is from genome assembly GCA_035578905.1 of Stictocephala bisonia. NCBI lineage: Eukaryota > Metazoa > Arthropoda > Insecta > Hemiptera > Membracidae > Stictocephala > Stictocephala bisonia. The sequence continues at coordinate 1,996 of JAQJVL010003365.1, forward strand.
TAGGCCGGTTTCGGACATTGGGCCCGCCAGCAGCCAAAATAATGAAATCCTGCCCGTGGCAGCCACAGACGGAGTTGTTGCTGCAAATGCTAAGTGTGCGTTGCTCCATGCTAGTCCATGTTAAACTTAGGCCACTGCTTGGTTGGGGCCGCGAGCCGCGTAATGTGTTTCGGGCCTAAGTCAGCAAAACATGAATAAATCATCGATAAAAATAATAACTTACCCCATTAGTAATATTGACTGCTCCAGTCTATAGTTAGCTAAATAAACTTATTTTTTTAAATTGAACTTTAATTTAACTACTTATATTTTATGTAAGGTATTTTAAATGTTATGAAGCATGAAAATATTACTTTGTCCATCTTGTGTACAAAATTGAGAAATATAAAAAAAGAAACAAGTAGTAATTGTCCCTTGAGTCCTTATGACGAACATAAAAAAAATAGAGAAAATGACAGTACAATCTCTGTTAATTAGCCCTAAATTATGGGTGCAGGGTCTCAAAGCCGGATATGGTTTAAAGCCAGATAAAATTGTAAGTCGGAAAAACGTAGTTTTTCAAACAAATAAAAAACATTTTAAAATATCTGATATTAAGATGGCACCCACAAGTGCTATGCAGCGGCAAAACATGAAGGCTGTGGCCAAATTTTGCAAGATGAACACATCCCAACAACATATTATCAGAAATCTTTTGTCGTGTGTAACACTTATATTTTTAAAAACAACTTGTTTTTTCGTCATTTAAAAATTCTAACATCAAATTTCTAAAGTTACTGTATATTTTTTAAAAAAAAATTTGTTATACTGTATGTATTTTAATGATTTAGAAAGGATGAGAAATAATTAGAATTGAACCTCTAACAAATCCTTTTAAATGCAAAAGAACATTAAACTTCGTCACAGGACTGAACTGACAATACCTGTGATAATGCGCAAGGGTGGGACTCTTCAGCAGCGCTTGTTACAGAAGTAAACAAACTGCAAGCTCAGAATTCCAGGTTCATCATGCAGAGACATAGCCATAATGCAACAGATAAGTAAAAAGAACACAACCTGAACTATTTAAATGCCTTAAGTTATTGACAAAAGGCAAAGTATGGTACTTCCCAGGTGTTGCAATTTTCTTTTATAAAAAATGTATTTGTGGTTTTTTGGTTCTATTTAAATTTATTATATTTTTAGTAGTATTGTTTAATTAGCATAATACTTCTTGTTACAATATACAGTACAAGTAAACGTCAACAACACAATTTATTACATATAAGCACAACATGCACAAATATCCAACAATACAAGCACAAAATGCACAAATAATTATTGTGATCGATTTGTAATCGATTTTTGTGAATTCCCGCTGGTCTGAGGAAGGTGATGCGTGTTCACCGAAATCGATCACCATAATATTTGTGCTTTTTGTGCTTTATTGTAAGTATATTTGTGCTAATTTTTGTGCATAGTATTGTAATAAATTTGTGTTGTGTGTACGTTTACTTGTACTAGTATATTTTAGTAACTTGCATTTTTGATCAAGTGTATACTGGAACCAGGTCATGGTTGTAAATCCTGCAACAAAGTTATTTAAACTTGTAACATAGATAAATATTGTAAATAAGTATGCTTTAATAATTAAAAAAATTTTTTAAAGAGTAATTATTTTATATCTGTTCTGAAGCAGCAAGTGTTCAAAATAAATTTTATTCTAATGTAATTAAATAATTAATGAGATTTTAGGACAAAAAAATTCATTAGCAAATTAGAATTATTCATTTTGTTTTATAATGAAAATGAATGAAAAACGTCTTTATTTTAGGCGAAGTTTAGGACTTATACAGTCCCTTTCTTCCACTTAATCTGAATAATAATGACTGTTTTAATTCCCACCAGAACTGTTTATAAGTTATAGAATTAATACTGGTTAAATTACCTTTTTTTTCTGTCAATAGTTCTTCAAAAACATAATCTGCATATGTACAATTGGAAGCATAAAGCTTCATCATCAGGCTTTTCAAAAACCGTCACTATTTACATTAAAACACTAAAAAACATTAAAAAAACATTTAAACGAATTAAAATTAACAACATTTGCTTTTGCCGGCCCGGTTCGATAGACACCAACTGATGACCAATAGAGCAAGGTAACGAACTCAAACATTTAGCGTTTTTAGTGTTTTAAATGTAAATAGAGTGACGTTTTTGAAAAGCCTGATGAGAAGCTTTAATACTTCGAAAGTGTTCAATAAGCATATTTAAGTTTGGAAAAGAACTGTTGACAGGAAAAAATAGGTGTAATTTAACTAGAATTATTTCTACAAACAAATTAACTTAGTAACAAATTAAATTAAACGTAGATATATAGTAATTGTACCCAGTAAATATCACAGAGCATAATCAGTATATAAAACTGGTATCTTCAGTTCTACTTGGGACTACTAAAGATTATCTTGGTCCTTGTTTGGGGGGGGGGGGCATAAATTAGATATTCAATACAATATAGTCATGACCAATATCACCAAAAACCAAGAATAATATTGTGTACAGTATATACATATTATATGGGTCTACAGTAGACACAATTATAGTGTCATAAAAGTCAAAATCCATACTTTCAATCTCTTTAGGATGTAGTGTATTGAATTTTTTAATGAAATTAAATGTTTGTAAATTTGGTAATACATGAAGTTAATAAATACTTGAAGACTTCCCAAGTAATAGGAAACAAAACAATAATTGTATTAATATGCAAATGAAGTATACATATATTTTTAGGTTCTTTAAAATTAATATTAATATATATTGACGTTATTAAATCTGCAAATAAATATTTTCTAAAAAGTCCAAATTCAAATGATAACAAGTGGTTTGTTCTTAATTGGGGTTGTATTTTTGCATTTAGGATGATATCAAACTTAAACTTCAACGGTATTTAAGAGATAATTAAAAATAATGCCAAGATGAAATATTTAATTAGGATTTGAGAGCGAAATCTATAAATTACAGTTTTTTTTTGTAAATAATTGTGGATGTGGTTCTAAAGATTAAAAAGATAAAAACCCAGTTCAGACAATAATGTAACTTTTTGTTATACTTATTATTATATCAATGTGCCACTTTTCTGCAGTGAATCAAAGAGACAAAAATTAATGTTTCTATATCACTTTACTGTATTACAATTATTTGATGGTTCATAGAGAGTATCTAGATATAGACAATTCAGTCCCTGTAAGATAATAATTTCTGACCGATTCCTCTTTAGCCCTAGTATTCTGGTAATTATTTTTGGTTACAGAGTAGATTTTGGTTTCTTGAATTAATAAGTGCATGTACATAACTTAAACAATCTAATAATGGAAGTTTCATTACTTGCAAACGATTAAGGAATTAATTCAAAGATATATTTCAGTTAAACACTCGAGATATCCAGCACTAAACATGAGGGAAACACGTGAAACCTTCAGTCTACTGCATTTAGGTATCTGTATGTAAAGTTTTAAGGCTACTAGGAAGAGTTCGGGTTCAGTCGGGAGAGATAACTGTCACTGAGCTGAGTGCCAATACTTCATACAAGTACACCACCATTTTGAGTCACTTTTTTGTCTTGCCTCTCTGTTCACCGCAAGTTCTACAGTGTTGAACTGCAATAATAAACATTACTTCAATTAATTTTTTCTTGCAGTTGTTTAAATTGTTTTTAAAGTGTTGTTAAATTATTAAAGAGGTGCGTATTGTTTTCTAAACATGCCCTTCTATACGTAAAGTGGCGAAGAAATATAAGGATGTAACACTTAACATTCAGCAAAAGCTTAACATTATAAACGTATGTAAAAGGGTCCGAATTACAGATTTAGAGCACAAGGAACAGAATCTTGTTCAAAATTGAATTCCTACAGAGTCTTGAAAAAATGGCTTCAGAGAATCTTGGATTACATAACTACCTATGGCAGCTATAATGTGACATTTCAATTTTTTTTGCTGTGCAATGTAGGTTGTATTACAGTCAAACTTTGAGGTAAACAGTTTGTTATGTGTGAACGATCGATTTGTCAAACAGAACGATCATCTGTTATTTATTTTAAACTTAATTTATTCAAATGGTATGTTTCTAAACATTTTTATTTCTGTTCACAAAAAACAAATAAGTTATGTTTTGGGGGAATAAAAGAGTTTCAGTTTTCTTGTTCGACACAAAAATGTTGTGTTTTTGAATTTGGTGATGAGGATAATAATATTTTTGTTTTGTTTTTTTAGGTAGATTGTGTTTAGATTTAACAGATTTATTTTGTTTTATAACTATCTCGGCTAACCACAGGAAGAAAATATTGTTATTTTACATAGTTCTCATGATATAGGTGCAAGAACGGAACTTTTAACAAACCAAATCAACCAGTACATCTTACATACCTGCATGAAAGTTTCCTTGTTGGATTCCCGTGCCATTCTGTATGATCAGACAATGTGGGCGCCACTAAATCCCTGCGTAACTATTGATGAACTTGGAAAAAATTTAAATTGGGTTAAAGCTTACTAAAAACTTATTTCCCGTATACTTGGCCTGTCTCTTAGAAGAACCCCACCCTTCTCCCTGAGATCTATCCAAAGTAATTTATGCGGACAGGTGTGACAAATGTCGCCCAACGTGGAGCCCATGTTATAGTTTATGTTGGACAATAGAAGAATTAAGATATAGTAACAGATATTTTATAAAGTCATTAAAAGTGTCTTGTGTGTTTTTTATATAATTGTCTTAGTAAAAATGTATGAGCAATTTTCTGATTAACGCTGGAACTTGGTGTAATAGTCAACATGAATGTTTATCAACTGTCTTAATCAGAGGGTAGAGCATATGAACTTAAAATCAAGTGTTTTAAATACGGATGGTAATGTGCCAACAACTTAGAAGGAAGAATTACAGCAAAGGCATTACTAATAAATGAGGAAAATGTAAGCGTAGCTGATGGTCAATATCGCTTATATGTATTGCAGGAGCTGGATGAATGGTGAAGAAAAGCTTCGACGACTTAGTCGAGCTTGTGTTGTTGACTATGAGGGTAAATTTAAGAATGACAATGAATAGCCAACCGTATAGTTGCTTTTGCTTGTTTTTCAACTTTATTGCGTAATTGGAAGGATTCCATTGCTGCAGATGCTGACCACTGACCCACAGGGAGTGTACAATTCATAGTTACAAAAGCTAAAACTAAGAAATAATAGACTCTCATTAAGTCCAGTTTTCAGGTGGGGAAAGGCGTCAGGTGTGGATAACGGCAAGGTATTCATTCCTTCAACAACATCTTTCTCAGCACCAGGTCCCGAAACGAATTGTGTGGGAAGGGGAAGGCGATAGTAATTGCTGAGGGGCCATGTTTTGTCTACTCTTCGGAAATCTTAGTCTTTGTCAGTGATGCCAATATGGAACATAATTTACCTTTATCAATCGGCTAACCTACCTATGAAATTAGGAAAAGGTCTGCGGTAGTAATACAGCTCAAATTCTGCGCATGTAGAGGAAGTAATTGGATCCCAATCCTCTATCAGGGAAACTTCTGTCCTGTATCCGGCCTAAGTAATTGTTCCTGTTTACAATGGGGAATCAAGTTTGTACAATAATGGATCTAGCGTTTGCTTATTCCTTTTTGAAACGTGTTGAGGAACTGGCGCAGAGCTCGCGGGATTTTACTCACAGTGAGACTTTTTTGAATCAGCTGTTGAATCTTTTCTCTGGCCTCCGCTGTCTTGTTTGGTACAGATGCTTCTACAGTAGTGATTCACTCATGGACACAGTTATCTATCTAGGGACTAGAGAGGTCTTTCAGGCCCCTGACTAACGACTTCCGGTTCCGACCTTCAGCAAGAAATTTTCAACAGAGTCCGAAGGAGAACAAGAATCTATTGACCCTGTTACATGGCAGCTATGTGAAGCTTGAACGGTAGGCTTATATCCATTTCAGATTCCAGAATCGACTCGTCTGGCCCACTATCATTTAATAATTATGACACACATCTGCAGGACAGACCTGCTTTGTTTGATAATTAAGAGTCTTGATGATCTGCGTTTTATATGGGACGTCGAGCAGGAAGCAGGTCGATTGCGAACTTCAAGCCTAGACTTTCTCCAGGATTGGATTTCGTGCATTGGAACCAGATCTAGCTTACTGGGAAACCCCATCGGAATATAAGAGTAGTCAACAGATAGAGTTAGCTAGCGTGCAACATAAATTCTCTGGTAGCCGTTCTGACATCACACTGTATTAAATTGTGAGAACATTGGACACTGCGGGTTCAAAAGATAGTTCATAGGCACAGAGGAGATGTTTTGCTATTGCTGTGGAAAAGATGATACCTTAAAGAGGGACCTGTGGATTCTTATGCCGTCCAAAAGAAACTTGCAGAGCAGGGAATCAGTGAAGAAATGAAGCTTATTCCCAGAAACATCCACTACTAGATCCGCAATATAATGTTATATTGATTAAGAACCAAATCAATGATCCTGAGTCCGTACTTAACCTGTCCCGAAGTGTTTGGCAAAAAGACTACTGCATTGTTGGATTCAGAGCCTGTCGCAAACTATTTTGTCAAAGATGGGATGTGGATTATTGATACTTATACCCAGCGCATCTTCACTTAACTAATGAATGAAAATTTGGTAAAACTGCGGGAAGCACAGCGTCATGATGTTAATTGGGGGTTCGTGGTCTTAGTCACTATCCACGTTGAAAAGGGAAGGACAGAGAAATTGAAGGTTTAGGTGGTGTCCAACTTTACATCATTCCCATGATAATAGGTCATTGAAGCATTTGGGGAAGCCATGCAATTTTGTGCTGATTATCATCAGAATAGAGAGTGTCCATTTTCAAATAATACAGCATAAGGAATTTTGTAGCTGCTGTTTGATGGTATCAGATCAGAGGAGCATCTATCCGTAAACGAAAAGGCTAGTTTTGAAGGAACTTGTGGAACGGGCTGTGTTGTCAAGGAAGAACCTTAAGTATTAGGCGCGCGCACAGAACGATACAGCATGTTAATCGATGCGACAGATAATCCCCAGCCATTAGAATCAACGGTGATTTTCCCAGTGTCACCAGCCAGACAAGCGCTTATAGACAAGGAAATGGCTCAATCTTGTAGAATTGGGTGTAGTAGAAAGACCATCTAATAGTGAATGGTCCTTCCCCGTATCTTCTTAATCGATGTAGCCAGATGGCTCAAAGAGTTTGTTTGTTGATTTTCGCAAGGTTAATGCAGTAAGTAAAAAGGACCGCCTAATTGCCGTTGCCAATACGTAACCATCCATCCTGTTGACAGACTTAGGGGTAATCCAAATATATCTCCAGTCTGGACATTCGCAGTGCCCTACAGCAAAGATGACCTCCGCTTGAAAAGAACAGCAAGGAAAAAAACAGCCTTTAACTCATTCCCGGAAAGAGGGCAAATTTCATATCGTCACTAATCCCTTTGGACATTGTGGTGCAGCCCTCCTACATGGCAAATGATTCGTGGTACAATGATCAGGTCCTGACAATGGAACCTATAACGTGTTTTTGACTACTTGGATGGACATAATTGTAGATCACATACACCCACATTTCAGAAGCATCTAGAATACTATTGTCTGAAATTTTAAGCGAGTCCGTGAAGCTAAACTTACCTTGAATCAAGAACAAAGAAATTTTGTAGAATGAGTTAAAATACCTGGCTATGTAGTAAGTAAGGAGGTTTCTACCACGTTCGACCCCCGAGAAGGGAATGGCCAATGTGGACATTTCCAGTTCCTAAGAATCAGAAGGAATCCGCCAAGTAGATGGTTGGAACCAGCATCCGTGGTATAGGAAGTTATTCCAGATTTTTGCCCAGCAGAATGTACCCACAACTAGTTAATGATGTCTCGTCTCTCTCTCCACAAAAACCGTTCAATAATATGAGTGGACCCCAGAGGCTGACCAAGCATATCGAGGACATTCATGGCTTGTTTAATCTCAGCTCCAATCTTGACATGCCCTGACTTCTCTTCACAAAACCTTTCAAAATCTCATAGCGATGCCTTCAGGCTATGGCGTCTGGGAGCCGTCCTTTAAAGCCAAATAGTGGACAAAGCGAGTGGTGGTTGCGTATGCCAGCCGAACTCTATCAAGACAAGAGGCAGCAACTACTCTGCTACTGAGGACGCTGAGTGCCTAGCTGTAATCGTGGGCCATTGAAGGAATTTCAGGCCGTACGTTTGAAGACACTCGATCACAAGTGATCACTGATCACTATAGTTTGTTTGTGGTTTACGATAACCATAAAGATCCGGTTTGGAACGTTTAGAGCTATAATGGGGCCAACCACGTTTGCAAGTGCTTATGATTTTCAACTATCCATCGTAAAGGTAAGGAAAAATATTAGTCCCAGATATTGGTTGTCCCTCTCCATGCCTATTTCTGAAGTAGTAGTGGAAAAGCCCTGACAGCCCTACTGGTGGTTTGCAGTTATGGAATACCGGAATGAGTGTGAAAGATCGTGGTAACAACAATATGTTGAAAAGAGTTAAAGAGCAATGTGAACAGTTATCGTCAGTGGCTATTGAAGGTAAGCAACTTTGGAAGAAAGTTGAAGGACTTGACGCATCACTCGATGATGATACTTGGCACAGTGTACTACCTAAAGAATTGCGAATCTATGGCGATTGAAGGTTGCCACGCCCCACCAACATGTTGACTACCAAGGCGTATTGAAGACCTTCAAGAGTATGCAACAACGTTATCTATTGGCCGTAAGATGAGGAAGGAACGTTGCCTTCCTATATTTCAAAATGTTCAACGTTAGCCAATGTACCAAAGTATGACCAACAAACGGCCCAGCTGGTCATGATTGGCAAGTTACCGTGGTGTGGATTGCCCCTTATCAAGATGGTTTGCATGTCTGATCTCATTGGGCCTCTACCTCGATCCATGAAGTATATCAAATATCAATACCTGTTGTTACGGACAACAACCTTTACAAAATTTACAATTTTACGTCCTCGTTAGAGCAGCTACAGCCAAACTTGTAGCGCAACCCCTGGAAAATGATGTTTTTCTAATGTTTTGGGATACCAAATATATCATTTGTGATAACGGTTTCAGAATATATTGAAGGACCTGAGACCCAATTAGCAAGGAGTTAATAAATGTACTATACTGCTTAAATTCCCAGCCGACATCCACATGCCAAACCCTGCTTGAACGTGTGAATCGAGAACATCGTGTCTATGCTACTAGCTTATGTTGAACGATAATTCACCGTGATTGGGACAATATATTCCACAGATTGGGCTTTGCCTTTGCGCACTCGCTCATCTGAGTATCCACAAAGCATACTCCTGCTTTTCCTCATTTTGGAAGGTGAACTTGCCATATACCGGCTCCGGGTTTATCGAGTTTCTGCAAGATGGGGGATACTCCAGAAAGTTGTAAGATTGTCAGCAATATGGGAAAAAATTGAAGGTACTAAAAGGTTTCCTACCAAGAAGTTTTCTGACAGACTTAAGGACGCGCATAAGAAGAATGCCAAGATATACAACTTTAAGGATGAGAACACGTAATTTTTAAAGTTTAATGACCTTGTGCTAAAAAGAAATTACCTCTCAGTCGGTTGATGCTTCTAAACACTTTTTTACGGCGAAATGGCACCCGCGCTTAATTGGACCACTTGTTGTGACACGGAAAAATCTCTAGTTTATGTATATTCTCTGGCCGATCTAAAATGGAAAAGGCACCTTGTGGAACTGGCATGTCACTGATCTGAAGCACAGTATGAATCAGATAGAGATTTTGGGAAATATATTCTGGAGGAAGGGGAAGTGGTTTGAGTGACATTCAAATTTTAGCTGTTGCAATGGAGTTGATATTACAGTCAAGACTTTTGAGGTAGAGACAGTTGTTATGTGTGAACGATCGATTTAGTAAACATACGAACAGCAAAGCGGTTATTTATTTTACTTAAATTATTCATATGTAGTGTTTCTAACATTTGTTTATCTTTTCTAACAATAAGTTATGTTTGGGGAATAACAGAGATTCAGTTTTTCTGTTTGCACTACTAAAAGTTGTATTTTTGAATTTGGTGATAGGATAAGTATTATTTTGTTTTGTTTTAAGGTAGTTGTGTTAGTTTAAACAGTTTTTTATTTGTGTTTAAACTACTGGCTAACCACAGGATGAAATATTTTAATTACATAGTTCATGATATATGCGTAGAACGGAACTTTTACAATCATCAGACATCTTACACCTGCAGGAAGTGTTTCCTATGTTGGAGTCCTGCCATTCATAGGTCAACAATTGGGCCCCTAAATCCCTGGATACTATGAGTGAACTTGGAAAAATTAAAATTGGTTATAGCTACTAAAAACTTTTTCTTTCCCTTATACTTGGCCTGTCTCTTAGAAGAACCCCACCCCTTCTCCCTTGAGCTAGCAAAGTTTTATATGTCGTACGTTGACAATACTTCTTCTAAATTTCAAGCCCGCCCAGTAATATAAGTCAAAAAGCAAGCTTGTGCAAGTAGGAACAACCACCCAGTAACATGTATAAAGAATAGAGGAACAACTGTTACCGAACTTAACAACAGAGAACGACTAAATGTAAGAACACTGTCCCAATCCAAGTTGATTGTTGGGGATAATCAATAAGCTCAAAAGGAATAGAAAAACTTAAGGATACCCAAAATGTTCAATTCTCAAATTAAGACACTTCTTGGAGTTGTCAAAGTGTGACTTAAAACCTGAACATGAATTCATGATAGTGATGTGCTGGAATGCAAAAGCATTTGAAAACCATTAATAAATATGAGGAAAAACAGATGTGAATCCCATAACCGTAATTGTAATATAGTGTTAATAAATTATTAATCTTTTATCCTTCATAATAAAAATGAATTAATTGAGCGAGAACCATAAATAGGTAAGTTAATTTACCAAGGTTCCATTAAAAAAATAGTGCTTAAGATAGTAAGTTGACACACTATTTTATAAATCTTCAGAGAATGATAAATACCAGTGTATATATTCAAAAATTAAGCTTTGAATATTCTTTTCCAAGTCAGTTTAAATTTTGTGTGATTATATAATTTAATTTCAAGTATGTTTTTTAAATCTGTAGAACGTAAACTCAATTTTCATAGTTTTTAATTAATTGTGAGGCAACTAAGGGATAGCAGTCGCCCTGAATTTTTCCGGGTAAACCATGTGTTTCTTTACTGCCCAGACGGCAGAATGTGGCACAGACCACCAACGCTTTGGTGTATAGGGAGGAATTTAAGATCACTAACCAGATATTCTGAGGTAATGCAGTGTAAATTGTAATTAGAATCAAATTTTCTCTTTTATATCAAAAATTGGTATACATGGATATTGTAATAAAGCACATTCTATGTTCTTTTCCTCATAAGCCTATTTAAAAATAGTACTGTAAACCATTTTTCTTAAAGGAAAGACAAAGCAACTGAGCATTGCCTGCTAATATTAGTTCAGAATTTTACAGTTAAAAATTACATTTGGATTTAGTTTGTCAAATTTATGATTTAAAAATTGGTAACTGGGTATTAAAATCACAAAGCCCCCTTGTAGGTATAATGTTTTTGGTTTAGTTAATAAACATAAATCCTACTTCTTCTTAACATTCAAATGTCCATCTGCTTAAAATGTTTTGCAGTAGCTGGTAATGTCAGATGAGATATGTATAATGAAATAAACTTCAATATTAAATAAAATATGTTGCTGGTCTTGGAAGGTTTTAGTTTGATTAAGTATTTAGATTGGACTGTAACAGGATTTGCAAATAATACTATAAATATTATTATTTCATTAACGAAGATATAAGAAAACAACACTATACACATATATAATAAAAAATTATTATTTGAGTGTAATAACCGCTGAGAATGCAAAGCATTATTAAAATACACATTAACAGCTAGCATTCGTTAGTATTACAGTGATTTGTTATTTTGTATATCTCTTGATTTGAAAAAAAATGTAACATCCAATTACATTTGTCGTAAAATATACTACAGTTCTTGTTTTTTGAGTGTTTTTAGTTTATTTAAATTTTTAAATTAAAAAAATCATGAGACAGTCATGTATATAACATTCACAACAAAACTAATTTTTAAAGGCCATAATGTATGGGAATATAATCCACAGTACCTAAAGAAGCCAAAAGCGAATTTTCTGATAAGTTTTATTATATTTTAAAGATTTGGGGGTCAAAAAAAAAGTATATAATAACACAAAAAGAAAAAAGTTAAATATATAATTACTTAATAGCAAGTCTTTTTATTTTCTACAAAATCGACTAAACCCCTTCATCTTGGGTAAAGGGATGAGTAGTAGTACGGCGAGTCAATAGGGAGACTATACCTTGAAGCACATGTAGAGAGGACTACCTAACAGGGACAGCCTGTCAAAGCCAAAAGTGATGATATTTATGGCAATTTATTTGGGGGGTGTCATAACATATTTCGGATAGCTTGCTAAATACAAGGGTTAAATATAAAAGTTTATTGTACTGTTTACCTATTATTAATCATAAACTCCATTTAATTATAAGAAATAAAAAACAAATAGTGGAAAAGAATAAACTACTAATTTTAAATTAAAATTACTTTGTATCGTATCACTGTTTATGCTACGTATTACACTTGAGCTTTATGGCGTTTTTTAAAGTCAATCCCAAATGCCTCCAACAGGCTGGAAAGAAATGATTTACTGATCATATTTCTAAAAGGCTCCCTTGTTTTTGCTGTAGGATGTGGACAGAATATTGAGAAAGTATCTGTTGGCCAGGCAGACCTTTATCTCCAGGTATCGCAAAGAGCGCATTCCTGAAAAAACATAAAAATTAAGGCATATAAAAATTTCCATAAATTAACATTTAATTATTTTTTTCTGTTAGGCCTACACACAACTAGATCCCATCATATATGGTTTTAAACCAAAATTATAACACAAATATAACACATTAACATTATATAAGCAATTTAACCTTAAATTCTTTTGCTTGGTAATACTGTTATTTAGCAGTATGCTTGGAGCTACATTTCGTTTAGTGAAAAAAATTATTTTTAAATAGATCTTTTGTCGTGCACAGTGGCAGGGCACAACTCAGGTGCGTTGTACTAATAAACCTAATGTTTAGCACATAACCTATGATTACAACACATTGAGCAACTTAGGTTATATTCAGAGGTTTTTGTGCCTCTGGAAACACAAGATCAACTAAAGCTATTTCATGGCAAAGCATTATTTGCATGATGCGCCAGGATATGGTTTTGTCAGGTGTGACGTTGAGCGTGGACTTCTTCTCATCAATATAAAATATATTATATCCATCCTTCTTAACCGTCAACCAAAGATCCACGTGTACACCATGTGACAATTTGGTTTTCTAATCATCATCGATATCTGCATGATGCACATCGCCCAACTACGCTGCATAAAAGGGACTTTGAGAAAGAGCCATTTGTAGCCCAATAGCCAGTGCAATTAGATACCTACAGTTTTATTATGGTAGTTATATACTACTAAGTGCCTGACCCTCAGTTCTCTCCCTTGAAGAGAATCTATATCTGACCACCACACAACATGGATAAATATCTCTACACACTCCTCTTGTACTATCCATGACATTGTAAACAATTTAAGTTTTTCTTGTGTGTTTGAAAAAACACACAAGAAAAACTTTACAAGATTCTGACAAGATTGCTGAGTTTGATTTTAAAGGTTTGTACCTTTAAGGTCTTTGCTGCCTTATTTAGCTTGGTATCTTGTAAGCTAACACAACTCCAACCGTTTTGTGGAAGGGCAGCTGGTGAGGCAAAGTACCTCCCACATAAGTTTAGGGATTAACACCATGAAGAGCAAGTAAGTCTTAGATATAATTGGAAAGTGATTAAATTTTAATAAGGAATCATATTTACATAGTAATATCATCCAATTGAATCTCAGAGTCACTCAAAGTTGGTGGATATGGAATGTTGTATAAGGGACTATTAGAGGAGGATAAACACAAAACGTACGGCTGGAGAGGCAATAACTATAATACGCAAATCATAACCTACCAGGAAAAATTTAATTGCTCTGCAACATCTCTGAAGATCTATTTACAAGCATGAATATTATATTAACATAAAAATAAGTCCCAAGCTACTAACAATGTAGATTCAACGAAAGACAGGTTTAGATTTGACTTGGGAGTCTTTACCTACTTAACTAGAGAGTCATACAAAAACTGGGAATGTACTTAAATCATAAAAAAAATAACATCAAAGTTAATATGTTGTAACCTTTCTTCACAATACTTACCTATACAAATACGAGGGTCCATCTCCAAAAGGCATAAATGTAGGATTTGGGTTTGTGATTATTATCAGAAAATCTGTCAGGGGTCAAATTCTTGAAGGAGAATTGTAGTATTTTGAATCCATTTGAAAGCCTGCTACGGGAATAGCCACCCTTGTTCCCTTCTCTAATACCAATATTTGAGTCAGGAATACGGTAAGGCACAGTGCACTCTCGCATGAACATAGAAATAACGGGAGTACATCCGCTGACCCTCTAAAAATAAAACAGGAGATATTAGAATATGAATATAAAAAAGATAAAAATTTATATATTACATCATATCAGGTCTAGATAGATAAAAAATTATGTACATTATTCTACCATATACGATTAGGATGTAATTTCCTGTAATAATTTATAAATTTAAGCTTAAATTAAATGTTTTATTTATTCCAACATTGCAGAATTCACTATGAATCATATGCTATTTTATCTCTATTATAATTTATTAAATGTACAACATTTTTATAATTCCTTGAATTTATAATCATATTATTAAACATTTAATCAATAACACATATATTAAAATAGTTTGGATTGGGCACTGATAAAAGCAACATGTTTTCCTTTAACTCAAGAAGAAATGGAACATGTGAAATTATTGATGTCTATGCTAGTATTGAAAATGGACAAACTAACGATGAAAAGACAAGGGATTAAAGAACAAAAGATGTCAAAATGTTTTTCATTCATTATTCATCTCTAAGACGCCGATCTTAAAGACGCGAATATGAGTGATAACTGAGTACAGTCATTGTTACTTAGCTAAGGTCGACTGTTCCTTAAATAGAGGCATTTATTAATCAGCTCAATAACCATATATGGCAACTAAGGGACCTAAAGTATCGCATGGAATCCGAACCATGTAGTATTGGTCTGATTTAAAACTAATGACAAGCCTAATACACAGTTATCTTCCCTAAACAACATCCGGACCTTGACTACCACCCAATACGGACAAGACAGACTTCTCTAGTAGTGTCCGTGCAGATTAGTAACCATTGAGCGGAACACATATTGCTATTAAGAATACTGAGCATAGAACAGTTTGTCTACAACACTTTTTTTCGCCTTTGGCTCTACAACACTTTGTCTCCAAGTAGGCTGGATTACAGCTCTGCGCCATCAGTGCCGACTTTAAAGAATTAGTTATAGAAGTGTCGTGTACTCTACACATCCCTGATTTATAGTAAGTCAGCTAATTGAAGCTCTCTGTAGGATGTTGACAAATACTTGAATTAGGTAAATTTACTCCAATACACTTATACGTTTATGTCGACTAACTGAATGAATAAATTGACTTCAAACAGTGGAATATTTATAGCAGAAAAGATCCACATATCATTTATCTTAATAGGGTGGAATTGGAATTCTTTTGTTAATATGACATCTTACATTTTTTTCTAAGTTCTGAGTTTTATTTTTATTAAAGGTCAGTTTATGAAGTACAACCAAAAGCTTTATGATCAAATCTTATTCACAATAACGAAAACTGTAGTATATCTTGTTCGCTCTAAGACAAACTTCTATTGGACTTTGTTGTTGGATGTAACTTAACATTTTTCTAACACTGAAATCACCGCTATGAATTTGTGGTTAGACATTAACAACAAAGTTACAAAAATGTACAAGGATTACGAGTGGAAGTAGCTGATTGATCAAGCAAGAATGTACGCCCACAGTGTAGTTTTATTGGTTACCAACATAAGACCACATTCACTGCCAAAATTATACTAAAAGTTAGTGAGAGAAAATCATAAAATATATGTATATAAAAATTGTTAGTAAAAACGTATGTATAATAATAATTATTTAAATTGTTAGCATATATGACAAAAGCAAATGACTCCAAAGCCTTAAAAGTCCTCACCTTGTATGACCTGGTCCAGATAAGTCATATCCTTGACTGCTTGATACGGTCCAGCCTTTGTGTTTAATCAAAGCGTCCTTCACTTCCTCCTCCAACCGGGCTTGAATCTTAGGGTCTTTGGCAATGTGGTACAGGACAAACTCAAGGTAGTGGCCACAGTCTCTGAGCCCCCAGTGAAGAACACAAATGATTGGGCCGTCAAACATTCATCAGTTAACACTACAAAAATATATTATTTAGCAATGTCTCTTAGCAGCAATCATAAATTAGGTAATACATTTTTACACTTTCATGGTTTGATATGAAGAAGCCATTTAAGTCAGAAAGTAAATGTATGGAAGATATGTTTCAGTTGTTAAGTTTCAGTTAAGATTAGTTAGCTTTGATAATATTTAATGCATTAGTAAATCAATTAAGGCTCAAATTTTTTTAAACTTACTTAATTTGCAAGTGAGTAAACTTGTCTACAGCGCATAAGCATATGCTTTATGTTTTTTTAACAAATTTTTCCTTTAAAACTGCTTCTCCGTTTGAATAAAGACCAGCAATTCACTCTGAAAAGAACGCAATAGTCAACTATAGTATTACATAGTTTGAAATTCAACTCTGCAATCACATGAGAGATCATTTGCCAATCCACAGTGATATTTCCGGTAGTTGCATCATCCTACACCCATGTGAAAGTAACTCAACATAGCCTAATCCTTAGGAGATATCCTAGAAACTTGTTTTGACCCTCAAAAATATCCCAATTTGACACCCAGTTGGTTTTTGGTGAAAATTTATTTGAGATTAACTACGAAGCTAGTCGAAGAGGTGATTTACTAGATTTGAGTCGCATTGTACATAGTGGTATATTTTGCATAATGGGGAGATTTGCAGTAGATAGGATCTTTTTGAACTCTCTGAGGAGTGCCTCTTTGCATGTTATATCCGTAAGAGCTATGTTACTGTGAAAGCCATGGTAGAGAGGTTGCAATGATGAAACGGATGATAGAGAGGGTCCTATATTTTTTTGAAGAATTGTAAATTTATACTGTACATATTTTAACAGAGTGTGGTATAAGTAAATTTATTTTTATGTATTGTTATTATTATTATATTTTTATTGTAGATAAATAATAATTTAATTTAACTATTGATGCCACTCTTGATCTGTACTCTTTGTACAAATGATAAATAAAGTTATTCTAAATTTTAATCTACTGTTAAGCCACACAGGAGCACAAAATTCAGTAGTGTAGTAAACCAGAGACAAAGCTGTAGTACATAGAACTTTTGCATTGGCTCCCCACTATGACCACAGCAAGTTGCAGCACAATGTTAGTTCTTGTTTTCTGTAGAAGCAGGTGTTGAATGGTTACGAAACCTGGGTTTATCTCTGTGAGGGGAGATGAATATTTTTATTTGGTAGCTGGCATTGAAAGCCATACAACATATACTTTAAAACTCAACAGCATAATTTCAACCTCTTGGTGCATATTATCAGTGAAATTATAAGTAGAAGTTGAAGAAATAATTCAACTTATGAATGAGTTTATGATTGAAAATTATAGCTTCACTAGTTGATGGTATACTTACGCTTTGTTTTCACCTCCGGTTGAGTGGTTTGAGGAACGTAATTCATCTGGTTGATGAGTGTGTCTTCCTCAGAGTGATCAGCTGACGTAACTGTCATATTTTGTCCCTTCTCCTCAGCTTCTTGTAACGTAAGCAATAACTGGAAATAATCATTCCTCTTAATGCCATTCTTCTTCCGGTAGTCTTTTGTCTGTTTTACCAAATTTACAAAGTAATCTACTACACTTTTATTATAAAGGCTTAATTTAATCCATTTTGTAACTTTTGGTGAAGTCATCAACAAAAAAAATAAGATGAATGATTTAATGGAAAAAGCAAACACTTTCTGGATATTTTGATTGAATTCAATTCCTTGAGGACTGTTACTGCTGAAATCCAGACCAAAAGCAATGTTTCCAATAACTTCTCCAGTAAATTTCATGGTGAAGAGTCTTGCCTCTACAGCCTCTCCTGATGCTGAGGAACTTTCAATATCCTCAATCAATCTGTCTCCACATTTATCTAACTGATCAAACATGTTCTTAAGTTTTCCTGTTGTGAATGTAGGAATAAGCTTCAGTCGAAGGGCTCTCCAAGTATCACCTTTCAGATGAAAGAGATTGATATTCAACGGATCACTCTCCACAAACGGAAACCCTTGATCATGAAAGTGAACAAAATCTTTCACCATAATTCGATGTAACAACTCCGGGTCCTTGACTACTAGTATGGGAGTCTGTCAACAGAGGAAAAATAGGTAGAATTAAAAATATAAAGTAAAGTTGTATAATATACGAGGAAACTTTAATAAATAAAAAATATAAACGAGGAAACTCCTAAACATCACAATACCCTGAAATATAATAAAACTAATATTTAAAATCTCTCAACTGTGCCAAAAAGTCATAACATTTTCAAAATAAAAAAAATCACTATTAATTTTGTATTATTTATAGTTCATATGTTACTTATGCTAATAACATAGTTCCAAAACAAGCAGGATAAAAATTTTTATCTTTACAGAAGCTAACTACAATAACTTTATTGCTTTTATAAATATAACTAACAAATTGAACTCTTTCCTAAAATTTTAATGCTTCAAAAGGTAATTGAGCATAAGTTAAGTTTATCATTAGTTTTCAAGTTTATTGGAGTGATTAAATTGAAAACTATCATTTTTATTACAACAAACTTACACTTTTAAATACATAACAAGTACCTTGGATAATACTTGGCATTTCTAGAACTTGCCGTCACATATTATATTCATGGTTCTATCACCCACTCAAATTATTTTACGAAAGGTCTCATCTAAAGTGGTCTTACAAAATGCACAATATGAGGTTTTGATTAATATCAATGATATGACATTTTAAATGTGACATTTAGAACTATTACTGGCCTAAAAGCAAGTTGTCTAATCATTACTCTAAAATAAAACATACTCTTGCTTGAAAGTAGCCATAAAATCTTTCTCCCGGAAAGCTGGAGTAGAGAGTATTGCATAGACCACGGTGAGATTTAGTCCAGGTTTCCAACATGCCAACAAAGGGAAGAGGTTTTAGGAAGGGGATCCCTCTGTCCTTGAAGTAGCTGTAGGAGCTACTGATGTACCAGTGGACCAGCAGGAGCACCGTGATAATGAGGAGCAAAGCATCTTGCACCCAAGACCCAGTTACTAGTGCCATTGCACTAATTCCAGTCTCTTCTTCCTTCAGTTAAACTGTAATAAAAAACACAAAACTACAAATAACGTAGAATAGTGAAAAATAAGAAGAGAGACATTCTACAAAAAGATTATAGAAAAAGTTCAGAATGTTGATGTTGGAAACTACCTTTCCTTGCTATGGAGAATGAGGTTTCTCATTTTTAATTACCTATCTGTTAAATTATCAATAACATACGTCTGTATAGTATTTCATTTGAAAAAATAAATAAATAATATAGTACAAAGACCAATAGAGTGTGGTAATATAATATACAAATAATATAGAGCCAAAGACAATAGAGTGTGCAATATTAGGTTAAGAGGAAAGTTTAAAAATATATCTCTAGTCAGCTTTTATGTACCCACAGAAGAAGCTGAAGATGATGAAAAATACCATTTTTACGAACTTTTAGAAGAACAGGTGGAAAAGTTACCAAGTTATGATATGAAAATTGTTTTAGGAGATGCAAATGCTAAAGTAGGTAGGAAAGACATTTGGAAACCAGCCATAGGAAAGGAGAGTTTACACCAGGACTCAAATGGCAATGGGACTCGACTTGCAAGCTTTGCCCTAGCAAACAACTTCAAAATATCCAGCACAATGTTCCCAAGAAAAGATACCATAAATACACATGGACATCTCCAAATGGTGATACAAGAAACCAAATAGACCATGTTTTAGTAGATCAACACCACAAAAATAGCGTAATAGATGTAAGAAGTGTTAGGGGAGCAGAATGCGGGACGGATCACTCACTGGTTCTAGTCAAAATAGCCCAAAGAATAGCGATTCAGAAAGAAAAAAGTTGTAATGCAGATATAGACACAGGAAAACTAAAAGACAAACAAGTAACAAGTGAATTTAGCTGAAACTGCAGAACAGGTTTGAAGTTCTACAAGACCTTAAAATAGAAGAGGAAGATGTAAATAAAAATTGGAACGGCTTTAAGAAAAATATAATCGAAATAGCAAAAGAAGTTTGTGGGAAAAAGAAAAGAACCAACAAACCCTGGTTTGATGAGGAATGTGAACTAAAGGTAACAGAACGAAGGGAGAAGAAGAGGACCTGGATAAACAGCAATTCCATAGAGGATAAAGAACGATACAACGAGATGAACCGAGAAACAAGCAGGGTATTGAGAAAGAAGAAAAGAAGGTACATAAACTAGAATCTACAGTTTCCGGTGACAACCGCGTCAAGGTACTATCTACAATATTTACAAGATGACCAGACGTTTCGCCCATACTGTGATGTGGCATCCTCAGTGGTTTCTACGAGTATGTTGGAGTCTCAGAGAAACCACTGAGGATGCCACATCACAGTATGGGCGAAACGTCTGGTCATCTTGTAAATATTGTAGATAGTACCTTGACGCGGTTGTCACCGGAAACTGTAGATTCTAATTATGACACCGGCCGCTTAAGCCTAAGTTCTAAGATTAAGGTACATAAACGTTTGATTGAAAAGCAGAGCAAGAACGCACAGCAAACAATGCAAGAGAGTTTTACTAAAAAATAAGATTTTTCAAAAGAGGATTCACTCCGAATGCATATGGTGTGAAGAACAAAGAGGGAATTGTAGTAACTGAGACTTAGCAAGTTATAGAAGGATGGAGAGAATATTTTTGTGAGCTGTTAAATGTAGAAGGAGTGGACATCGCAACAGACGAGGATAATGAAGATATATACTATCATGTACAGCCAAAAGTATTAACACCAACCAGAGGAGAAGTCGAAGCAGCAGTTAAAGCTTTAAAAAACAATAGAGCCCCTGGTAGGGATGAAATACCTGCAGAGCTTCTAAAGAAGGGAGGAGATATAGTTATAGACAAGCTATGGGAATTAATAAAAATAATCTGGGAAAGAGAAGAAATACCAAATGACTGGAGAGAAGCAATAGTTTTTCCCATACACAAGAAAGGAGAGAAAGAAGAGTGTAGTAATTTTAGAGGCATCTCACTCCTTAGCATACCTTATAAAGTTTTATCTAAGATAGTATTATGTCGTATTGAAGAGTATACATGTGAATTAATCCTAGATCATCAGGCAGGTTTTATGAAAGGCAGGTCCACAACGAATCAAATATTTATTCTTAAAAAAATGATATCGAAGTACTGGGAGTTTGATAAAGAATTTTTTGTAATATTTATTGATCTCCAAAAAGCATATGATAGTTTAAATAGAGAGAGACTATGGAAAAAGATGGACAAGTTTGGGATTCCAATAAAGCTGATAAATCTTGCTAGAACATGTATGATGGACTCCACAGGCTCAGTACGAGTAAATGGAAGAGTTTCGGAACCCTTCAAAATCAATGCAGGTGTAAGACAGGGTGATGGACTCTCCCCAATCCTCTTCAACCTAGCGATAGAAGAAGCTCTCCAAAAAGTAGCAAAAATGGATGAAGGAATAACAATGGGCTCCAAAATGCGTAGATGTTTCTATGCATGCAACAAACTTATGTCTTCAAAATTACTGTCACAAACAACCAAAATTTGAATATATAAAACAATCATCATTCCAGTATTGCTCTATGGAGATGAAACATAGAAACTCAATAAAAGGGAAGAAAGGAAAGTAATTGTCTTTGAAAATAAGATCCTCAGAAAAATTTATGGGCCAATTTTTGAAGAAGGAGAGTGGAGGAGGAGACACAACAGGGAATTGAGAGAACTTTACAAGGACCCGGATGTAGTTTGTGAATTTAAATACAAAAGGATTAGATGGGCTGGACATGTTTTAAGAAGAGAGGAGAATCATAATTTGAAACAAGTTATAATGAGGAATCCCGAAGGAAGAAGACCGAGAGGAAGACCACGGCAAAAGTGGTGGAAACAAGTGAAGGGAGACCTGGAGCGATTGGGAGTGACCGAGGAAGACACGGTAGATAGAGACAGATGGAGGGGCTTTGTTGGTGCGGCCAAATATCTTCTTAGATATGTGTGGCCATGGGAGTAAGAGTAAGTAAGTACAATATTGTTGTAGTTAAAGGAATGTAAGAGATGATTTGAAACCAATGTTGCCTTTAGAGAGCACATTAATATTACCAGCTTTGATGAGAGATTTATTACCTAACTTGAATGATGGACTTCATAAACAACATTTATTTACATTGAAGACTTAAAATTGTTATATAATGATCTATAGTTTTTATATCTATCTATGGTTATTGGATAAAATCATCTTTCTATGTGTACAGCCTGTGTTGATTCTACTCATTATTTTAAGAGTGGCATTAGCTTATTCAAGGCTATACATAAATTCATTTACTCCTAAAATCAGTTCTAAGTTCTAGAGGTAAGTAAACTTTTGTTTATTGCGTCTGTGATATTTTCCCAGGTCCGCTATAATTTGTAATTCATTTAGATAGTTTATTGCAGTTATTGCAAGAGTATTAGTAACTACATCTAGGTTTGACAGAGTCAGAGTTAAAAACTAATTGATTCCAAACTATTTTTAAAATTCAGTAACAAGTTCTGGAAGAGAAAGCTGAGGAGGATGTTTTTTGTTTACTGCAGTCAACTTTAAATATTTATCAAGTTTATTATCAGTTCTTAACCTTAATAATGATTTGTCCTCCAGTAAAAATATTGATCACTGAGGGTAAAATGATTAGGTTAACTCTCAAGGCAACAAACTACCTATTTCATTTTTTATTTTCATGTCTTATTATTATTGTCTGTACTGGTGGTGCAGTGCTTTAACCCAGCTACTTAGGGACAAAGCGTTGTGTAGATTGTAGGCGAAAGGTTCTATACTGGGTCCTCTTAATACCGACATGGCATCTGCTCAATGGTTGCTATTGGCATGGACACTACTAGAGAAGTTGGGGTGTCCATGTTGGGTGGTAGTCAGATTGTTAATTTGAAATGAAATTAAGTTAGTTTTAGTTTTTAGACGAGTGCAATAAAATGTTTTACAAACTTAATCATTTATTTCAGTCTTATATTTTTTCAAAATGACTGGTATGTTCAAGATCTAGTAAACCTGAGGGGTCAATAAAAAATGCCCCCCCATCAAGCCAACATAGATTCAAGATAAGTAGGTGCTGCTCAGCGACATCATAGTCAGGGCCGCATTTAGCTTCATGACACCCTTATGCCGGCCGGGTTTCGCCGCCCCCTCCCCCCAACAACTCATTACGTCTGTCTCCTACGTACAATTTTGGTAATATGAGACATGTAGAAAAGGAACCGTATTTGAATCTATTATCAAATAAAAATATAAGTTTATTTTAAAAACGAATCATTAGAACTACTATTGTTGAATTATTTTCTTTACACTTGTATCGCAATTTTTATTGTAGAACATTTAGCGGTAAAGTTTATGTTTTCCCTTTTATCGAACTTCCATTGGAAAAATTTACTTATTTTATTATTACAACATTTGAATTATTTGAAATATGTACATAATATGATTTATTGCCTATATTATCCTAAAATACTCCACTTCTAATAAAAATGATTAATTAAAAATGGATAACATACGATTAAAATTGTTGTGTAATTGTATTTTTTTACAATTTTTTACGTGACATTTAGTATCTAATGAATAGTTCTTTATTTCTTGAATTTCCATCTAAAATACTTTCCTCCGAACCTTCTTCTGAGCAGTCTTCTATCACTGTGCTGTAATCTATCTTTGCGGCA
Source organism: Stictocephala bisonia (assembly GCA_035578905.1). NCBI lineage: Eukaryota > Metazoa > Arthropoda > Insecta > Hemiptera > Membracidae > Stictocephala > Stictocephala bisonia. The sequence goes on from JAQJVL010003365.1 coordinate 26,142, forward strand.
ATTTCGGATTCTATACACAAAATAGACAAAGCTTTCAATTTATCTTCATTAATGGTTGATCTCAAATAGTTTTTCACTCTCTTTAAGCAAGAAAAACTTCTTTCACCAGAGCAGTTTGTAGCCGGAATCGAAAGACAAATTCGTAACACTATGTTGATATTCGGGTAGACATCTTGAAGAGAAAGGTACCTGAGGTAAGTTGAAATGCCTATCAACGAGGTATCTTCAAACTTCTCACCAGATACTGCACAGTGTGCTTGAAAATGGCAGCACTCATCGATGAAGTCACCTACAAGATCATTTCGGTAAGTTTCTATGAGATTTTGAGCTTTCGATTTCAAAATACTTTCTTCTACTTTTCTTGGAGATTTTACAATTTGTGTCAAGAAATTAAGTTTATCTTGGTATTCATTGAATGACTTATACCTTCTTTTAAATTCAACTATAAACTGATCAATTATAACTAAAAAGGTATTGATTTTAAAATATTCTCTGCCATCAAGTTCAAGATCTTCAAGCTGCGTTCTCCGTCATCGTATTTTTTGTTTATTTTGAGAATCCTTTTACAGTCTTTTTTGTAACTTTTGTTTTCAACAATTTTAAGAGCAAGTGATTCATAATAATCAAACTCATTTCTTTGAAAAGAGAAATATTCTGCTAGAGACGCATACAGCTCTGTAACAGTTAGAACATCTATTGTCTGAGACTGTATTTTTTGGATAATTTATTAATGTGGTATAAAATTGTGCTCCAAAAGTAAACCATAAAGGCTGTCTCAAATCTGTTCAATTTCTTAAGAATTCCTACAGCTTCACATCGTGTGGTGGCTTTTTCTGTGGAGTCATTTCCTATTGAAGTTAAAACGGATAAAAGTTCATTCCATGACTCTTTAAGGCCTTAGCAAGCATCGTCCCTGGCCGACCACCGAGTAGTTGATAGATTTTTTAGTGTTTTCTTTATCGATCTCGACTATAAAACGTTCCCATCTTTTTGTCGAGTTTGTAAAAAAAACATATAGCTCTTGAAGGATCATACAAAAATTACAAGCTTCACTACAAGACTCTGCCGCTGATGTCCCAACTAAATTTAATAAATGAGCTGCACATGGTACAAACATTGCCAAATGGGCAAGGTCCTCTATCTTAGCTTGCAAGCCATTATAGAGTCCAGCCATATTCGAGGCATTGTCGTAAGACTGCCCTCGACAATCACTGATATTGATATTAAAACTATTCAATTCTGTTATTACAGCATTGAACATTTGTTCTGCTTTGTGTCCAACGGAGGGGATAAATATGAAAAATCGTTAACACGGAGAACCATCAGGTAGAACATATCTGAAAATAAGTGTTAGCTGTTCAATGTGAGATACATCAGGCGTAGAGTCAACTACAATGCTAAAATATTTGGCTTGTTTTAACTCCTCACATATTTATTCTTCACTCTCTCAGCCATTATTTTTATTATTTCATCACATATAATAGATGATGAGTAATTTGTGTGACCGGAGCCAGGATTTCCATGCCTTGAAATACGTTTTGCCAAGAAAGGGTCAAATTCAGCGATTAATTCCAAAACCATCAAATAGTTTCCGTTCCTTTGAGAACCTATTATAATATTGCTCCCCCTGAGAGGCAGACCTCTTGAAGTAAGAGCCCAAATGGCAGCAACTACTCGGGTTAAAATATTACGCCAGTAAATGGTTTCGTCATCAAGTTGTGCCAAAAGTCTTGAATATATCCTATTGAAAGCATTGCTTCTTGCTTTTAAATCAATGATTGACCATACACACACCCAGCTACCAACCAACCAGTGATTTTAGATTGAGGACCCGCTGGTTACAAGTATTATCAAACTGGTTGTGCGGCTGGAATCCAGGTAGCTAAATGGCGTTTAGCCGCACTCCCAGTTTAATAATACAAATACTATAGTATGGTTGATATACCACATGCCGACACTGCATAAGGTTTAATAAATGAAATATATATAATACGTATCCATAAATCAGTAGCGAGTGATTGCTATGGTGTTTTGCAGCTTATCAGAGTATTGATGTTTACATTTTCGGGGTTTTCTATTGAAATTTTACATTTATAAATATATTTTTATATGAATGTTACATGGACATTTGCCGCCCCTGGATATTTGCCGCCCTAGGCCATGGCCTGCTCGGCCTTATGGGAAATACGGCCCTGATCATAGTAGCATTTCTTCTTTATAACTGTACTATTAACTTCAGACATGGATAGTTAAATTAATAGATTGAACGTATAAGCCAATTATTTATTCTTACTGGTATTGACCCACCCATTCTCTCATCAAATTATCTAAGACTGTCTGAAAACATTTGAAAATGGCTTATGTAGCATAACAAGTAGGCTAACCTGGATGACAGTTATCATTTCACTGCGGAAATAGAAAAAATAGATTTTCCAAGTGGTTTTAAGGCATTGGCTGGCTAATTGTTTTTTATTCATAGGAATTATTAAAAAATAATTTAATATCTCTTATAGGAATCCTAAGATCTATAACAACAAAAATTCAACCAAAAAGTATTTTTTATTTAGCTTTAACAGCTATTTTTTAATTTGTATGGAACATCATGGAGGTAAAGAACATTTTTAATAGTTTATTCAATCTGGAGGAAGTTAGATGAGATAAGATAGATAAATGAAAACTCTTCCATAAATACAGATTCGAATTTGTGAATTGAATGATAGTAAATAAAACTGAACGTTAAAAAGAGTATGTTTAATTTTTATCAGTTGATTTAGTTTAATGTTAACAACTGGTGTTTATTAATGTATACCTGGAGATACAAAAAGGTTAGTTTTGTTTTAATAAAATCATAATAATTATTGTGGATGTAAAACAAGTTTATTTGATTAAGCAATTTCTTACAGATTATCTTATCTGTAAGAAATTGTTAAACACTTTTGTTGTGTTTTGTCTGAAAATAAAAACTTTATTTTCCAAAAGCCTTATAAATTATAAATTAATTATTATTGGAGTGTTTTGATTCTTTCAAAGCTATCAAATTATAATCCCTTCCAGTAACTTTGCCATTTTATCTAATTTATATTATTTATCGAGTGATTGAAAAACTTGTTTTTAAGGCAAGAATAATAAAAATGTTATTATTATTTAAGCTAATATAATCAAGCAATAAAAAGTAATGCATTAGTAAAAGCAGTAAAAACTTACAAGTGATAGATGTAGGTATTTCAGACCTAATCTTCTCATCAAGTGAGTCTCTATGACCAAGGCCACTTTGGTGCAAATAGGCCTCGCCTCTGATTGGTAGCAACAAGGAGGACAACTTCTTAAAATACTGCAGTATCATCCAACTGAACATGAACTTTTCTATCTCACTAGCTTTATATCAGCTTTCAGGAAACGACATGTTTTATACTTATTGATAAATTAGTTAAGTCTGTAATATATTAGGAGAGATACGACATCAGCAAACTTACCTTAGAAGACAAGTCCACTAACACCACATACAGTAAAGAAATACAATAGAATCACTGTTGAACAAATTTTCTGTGCCACTGGCACTTTCTTCAGCTAGAGAGTGACTGATTTCTGGCCTAGTGCCATTTAACCTAAAATTAAGACTCTAATAGCAATCAATGTTCTCAAAATCATTATTGCTAACAATCAGTTTTAGTAAACACAGAAAAAGTTAAAGTTAAGATTGTGAGTGAAAATTGAAATATTATTTACATTTATTATTCTTCAACTACCGTACACAAAATGGTCATTGATTAGGTGTAAAATAACCATAACCTTATTGTTTTGTGCTTTTTTTGTCATTAGCGTAAGTTTAATTTAATTAAAAACATTATATAAAATTTATTTCCAACAGCATTACAAACTTTAGTTCATGTTTACGTGGAAGATAGGACTCTATAGTTTGAACTTCCCCATTAAATTAAATGCTTTTTCATTCATTATGAATTTGGAAAAAGGTGATAAAATAAAACAGAGAAATATAAGTCTTGCAGAATGAATATTGTACGTCCTTCATTTGTTTCCGGTTTATGTTTTTTCTTTAAATAAATTGAATTTCTTAACCCTTGTATCCATTTGCAATAGCTATTGATTTTATTACATTTATTTCCTGTTTTCTATCTGCAACACAGAAATCAATAGCTATTGCAAATGGATACAAGGCATTAATCATTGATGAAATTGGACGTAGAATAAAAAAGAAAATAGAAAATAAAATTCGAGACGATAAATGAACAACACTTAAAAAAGAAACATCCGATAAAGAATAAAAGAAGTATGTATCCCTCTATTACAGTGGACCGTTTACACAAAGGGTTGGTAATAGATTTAAGAAATTCAATTTATCAGTAGCTTTTAAGACTTGTAATACTATGTCCCCAACATTTCACGCCCAAATATTGAAAGTGAAGATAAATTCAGTATTTCAGGAATATATAGGATTAACTGTAATGATTGTAATGTTTTTCGTACGTCAGACAGTACATTTTAGCAAAAGATATTAAAACCATGTCTTTGCTTTTAAAAATAAGAAACCTGAAAGATCTAATGTAGCTAAACACCATCTGAACTGTACCCACAGTTTGAATAAAATAGATGAAAATGTAAATGTTCTAAAAGTTTGTAAGAAGGGTAGGATTATGAATGTTTGGAAAGAGTTATTTATTTTTAAAGAAAAATGTAACGATCGTGATAAACTAATGGATGAACAGGTTAATTTTGATTCTGAAATAGTTTTTCATAGTGTGTTTTTAGCAATTAACCCTTTTAATGCCGGGCCATTTTTGCATTTCCTATGCGAAAAGTGCCAGGCCAATTTTGGCAAAAATGTAAGGTTCCAGGTAAAAATTTATAGAATCCATGTTTTTAGTCTTATTTATATAAATTCTTTTTTAAATGAAAGAGCAATAAGTGGTCTATAGAACTATGTATATATATTTAACCTTTCTTTGTAATAAATTTTATTTTTTTCTAAAAACCTTGAGAAAAAAAATTTTTTTTAATTTTTTTTCAAGTTTGAAGGTCCGTATGTTAGTTATAATTTTATTTTAGAATATTGTCCTGAACGGCATTTTATAGAGCATTTAAAACTGAACTAATACATATAATTTCATTTACTATACTTCTAAAATTATCTCTTTACAAAATTATAACTAAAACATTACATATTGGTTGCTAAGCGACATAATAGTTATACCTAATAGTTACGTGTCTGTCACGGAACAGTTACGTCATCTAGACACAGTCCAAGAGCGAAATTGCGTGCAGCGGTCATTGGCAAAGCGTCTGGTATTATTCTGGCAGCCATTTAATAAAACATAACGATGCACTATAACAAATACAGCGCGTCTCTCACAGCGACGCTGGCATTTCTCGCACTAGTAAGGGGCGTCGCTGACAGCGACTCTTGGCACTAAAAGGGTTAAAAAAAACAGAAGTAACAGCCAATAGGATTTAGCGAATAATATCATAGCAGCCGCCATTTTGATGATTCCAGACAATGGGGTCACATGATCATAGGCCTATAAATTGAGTTCTTGAACACAATTTTGTGTGTGAATTCCTCTGGTCTGAGGAAGATGAGCATGGTTCACCGAAATCGATCACCATAATATTTTAGCATTTTGTACTTGTATAGTAATATATTTGTGTTGTGTGATGTTTACTTGTACTGTATATGTACCAACACGTATTATGCTAACTAAAAAATATTTGTAAGATATTGGATAAATATAATGAATTTGTAAATTATTGTTTTTGTGTATTGATTTGACATGATTTTTTTTGATTTAGATAAAATCACAATATTGCTATAGATAAAAGTTTGAATGATAAAATTATTTTTTTAAAGTGTTTTTTTCATAATTTTAGTTATCAAATAGTCTAGAATTAATGCAGAATTAACATGTTATAGATGAAATTCAGCCAATTAATATTTTATTGAACAATTACATTTTTATAATATAAAACATGTTCTTTGTATAAAATGTTTTCATTAAATACTTATTTCACTTAATGGGAGTTAGTATCTACATATATACACTTTTTTTTAATTTTTCACAATTTTTTCAACAAAGCAAAACTTAAATCTAATTTTGAAAATAAAATGACGTACATATTCAAACTAGATTCAAAATATTCAGCAATGTTAGAGTATTAATTTGATTTGTTTTTAAGTAAAAAAAAATATTCTACAAAATAATACCAATTTATCTAGTTGCACTTTTAAAACTAAGCAGAGAACAATTTTCCAACTAGGAATATTTTAGGTCAACTAACGTCATATTAGATTTTAGTTACTTTTTAATAGCAATTTAAAAATACATTTATGGCATGCCAAGAAAAACTATATTTTAGGGATGTTAAAACACCAAAATTACCTGAGTGATTGATTACTTAATGTAAGCCTAACTACATAAAACTGACCTTGAATTCAAAACAATAACCACCTATAGCATTTCTAATTAAGGAATGCAACACTATATTAATATGTACATCAAGTAAATACAAGACTATTTGTGCCTCATGTATATTGTGTTCTCCAGTTGCATACAACAATCACATTTTAATGTATTGTGCGATGTTTGTTTAGGATGGTGACAAATTTTACTTTTACTTATGTAAAATATTTTCAGCCAAGTATAATGTAGATTATAAGAGAGCCAAATAGCAATTTGAATTTCAAAATTACACAAAGTTTAATAATACAATTTTTACAGATCCGTAATTTCAAGGCATGTATAAAATATGAGCATAAGTTTAATTAATAAATTTTATATGCCTCCTTAGGTTTAATGGTGAACTCACATGTTGATACTTCAGCAGGTTAAGAAGCGAAAAGCTTTCTTGCCTCTGACCAAAGGCAAGTGCCTGTTAATATATTTTATATTTCATGTAGCCAAATGGCTCAACAAGTTCCCCATGTTTTACTGATTTTATTAAATTATTTAGCTGTAAGATAAGCTATGGCACCTTTATACAGGACTTGTGCTGACTGTATAGGAAATATTTACATTAGTCAGCAAATTCTTATCAGCGATACTAGTAACCACCATTCAATCCTCAAGTGCCTTGCTATCAGTAAGGCCGAGTACAAGTGCTTCAAAGCAGATATTTTCAAGTGCTCTGTGCACCTGAGTCAAGTCATGATGACACTCCAGTTAGGAGTACAAAGACAATTATGACCCCTCCAAGCTATCTATAGAGCCTAAAGCTGTTTCCAAAGGCTAACCGCAGATTTCAGCATCAGAACTTGCTAGATACACAAGGGATTGTGAATTATTTAATGTGTTGGATATTTATAATTACTATCCAAGCGACAGTAAATCAATTAAAACCAAGCAAAAGAGCTTTTTCACTAATCTGGGAGAGCCTGCAAAAATTTAAAATGATTTCACAGGTGTAGCGTGTGTACAGTGTGAGGGTGTAAGCGAATTGGGTGTTTGTTTTAGTACCAAGATTAGTGTAAGAATTAACATAATGCATTTAAATATTCTTAGTTAAAACAAAAAAATTCAAAGACTTCTCATTATTATAAAACTTTATTACAAAAATAAAGTTAGATGTTATTGTGCTATCAGAAACTTGGTTGCAGCATGACGATCATAATTTTATTCAAATAGATTGATATATATATATATATATATATATATATATATATATATATATATAGTGATAGTTATCAAATAAATCAGAAAGTCGGCATTGTTATGTTAATCACAAATTCATTGTAATGTTGTGATTTTAAACTTGAATGATGCTATTAGTGTGAAATTCCATACAATAATTGGCAGGGAGAGAGTAACGTTACTTAACCGTTATTGACCCCAACTTATTAGCAGAATCACCTTGGCAGATATTGGGATAGCCAACCCAAAAACTGCACTCACTGGATAGTAGGAAACATGAATTGTTGTATTCTTGACAACAATATAAGTATAACAAAGATATTTAGATATACATACTTAACACTGAGTGCTTTGAAATCTGTACATATAAACCTACCCGTACTAAGGATTTCAAAAAAGCATTGCATTGATCATGTGTTTGTAGATAATAGAAATCTAGACAACTTCTATTCATGTATTAAAAAATCAGAAATTATGAATATGTTGACAATTAACTTACAGATAACCAATAGATACTGCCACACTATGTATTACTCAAGGGGATTTTATATTATTTATAAAATAAACTAGCTTCACTTCTGGAAGAATGGTGTTGGAATCCTTTATTTTGTATGTTCAGTGCCGACGAGAGTTCTGTAAAATGTATTAAGCATATATCAATTTGATAAGCTTATCCAAAATTTAGTATATTAGGAAAGATAAGACATCAGCAAACTTACACTAGAAGAAAAGTCCATTAACGCCATAGTAGTAGTAAACAAATACAAAAGAATCACACGTTCAATATTTCTGTATCACTGGTACTTTCTCCACGTGAAGAAGAAAGACTAATTTAGCTTCCATTATTGCTGGATAGGTGGCAGTGGTGGGGATACATCCACAGAGCAACACTTAGGTCTTATGCAGTTTTTTTCCAGTTTGTATATATGAAGTTTGCTGATGAGGGAGGAGTAGAAGGGAAGTGGTAAGTGATCTATCTTATGTCCAGATTAGGTGGGTCACAGGATTTAGTTATCCATTGGTGTGCTAAACAAGAGGCATCAGAAGGCCTCTTCAGCACAAATTATGTTACTATGTCTTCAGTATAATATGTTGCAGAGACTGTTGAGCCATTTCATTTCATTTTGTAATGAAAACTCGATAATTAAATTTGTCAAAATTTATAATGCTGAAATGTGTAAATTTCAGTTCTTAACAAAACAAAATTTTTCCAATTTTCATGATTGTTTGAAATTATAGAGTAACTATTTAAGTATAGTAGTACCATATAAAATGAATGTATGATTCTTCTGTGTATGAGAGAATGCATGTGTATATGTGTGTGGGTGGTGTACATGCGTGTGAGTAGATTACACTTTGCATTTGCTCATCTAAAAGTAAATCAACAACTATTCATCTTGAAGTTATGAAACTCATCAAGGAAAAATGTGAAAACCTTGGTGTATGATTGGAACTATCCATCACAGAAACAGCCACCAATGTTGTTATTGCGGTGCCTGAAAAGGCTGTGAGTAAGAATTTTGGCGGATGGCAGGCGGTTACTCTAGAGCCTCCTATGAAGATTAACTAACAGTAATCAATCATGGATCTCTACCAAGGTTCAGTAATCAATCATGGATCTCTACCAAGGATTCAGGCCCTTGATATGGTAGAAGAAGTGGATCAGCAACAAGGCTCTGATCTTCCCTCGTGGCTCAACCTATTCAAGAAAGATAGGCATAATAAACAGCTTAAAAAGCACAACTGAAAAGGCACAGGAAGTTCAAGAACGTTAAAAGCAGTTGCACTGAAAAATAAAGTTGCACTTTGCACTCAATAAAGAAAAAGCATGGTTTATTATTATATTCAAGCACAGTATCACCGAAAAGACACTTCTAGCATTTTTAAGGACCTTGATATTTTATATGTTGCTGTGATATGACTGAAAACCAGAGCTAACAGCTAAAATTCCTTGCATGTAGCAGAACATGATTTTGAAAAAGTCAACAAACTCAAGGTTTGGATTTATGGTCTTTTAACGGGTTCCTTTTCCTGATATGCTTCACAAAAATTCAGGTCTATTGAGTAAACAGAGGAAGCTTAATTCACAGGTGAATTTTAATGAATATCACCGTATAAAACTGAATGTCCATCGACTGCTACGTCTGATGAGTATTTTTCATCCCTGACCATCTTTAAAGTTGTGGCTCTCACACAGAAACTGTATTTTGAGCATGTTTCAGCTAATTTTATTGTTAACAGAGCTGACACGAGGTATGATATCAACTGCACCAGAGAACGTGGTATTCTGCTTATTGTCAAAAAAGGCTTTATCTCATTTAATTTTACTAATCTAGAATGTTTTCCTGAGAGTTAACAAGTTGACGTGTGTACCTAGTTAGAACATTTTGTTTTCTTGCAATTACTTTACCTCTTCAGTTCATCCTACCATCATGACACTTATCTCAAAGCACTGTTGGGAACTCAACTTAATGAGACATATCATCTAAATGTTGGGAAATTTTAATGCTCCTGGTTATAACTGAGACGAATAACCTCTTCACCTGGATGAAGCTCTTATTCCAAGACTAGAACAAGTTTTCTGTTTAATTTTGTTGTTGTTAAGATAGAAAAATCTTGGACATTATCCTCACAAATTACCAGGAAATAGAGTTGTCTTAGTAGTGTTGCGTTAGTCAGAGAAAACAGAGCCTTCCCCTTGTTGAAATCTCTCAATCTAAGTCGAGTTGGTCAAAAGACCTCTCAGTAAGGAAATCCTTCTGGGGAGTACTTGGGCTTATACCATCACCTTTCATTGTACAATTTGACAGATGTTCTTTGCTTTTGGTTTGGATATTATTATTGGATAATGCTTTTATTGCTCCTTTACGCTTTAAGAAAAATTGGGTTGATATAAAAAAGGAGAATGTTTAAGAATTTTAAATTCACCGTAAAGTATAGATAGAGTTCGTTAAAAATAGTTCCTAATATGTGTTACATTAAAAAATAAATATTTTCGACGATTTTTGGTTAAATACTCATTGAATATTTTATTTAGTTCAGCATATCAGCTTTCCTTTTCCAAAACTGAAATTTATAATAAATTAATATCATAGTAATAACATCATTTTATTTAATTTCCTTTGTTAGATATATTACATTTGGACGAAGCAAAATATTTGGAAAGAATAAACCTCCTTAATTGATTGATATAATTAATTATTAATTGACTAGGCATAAGTATATATATATACAATTTTGACAAGAAGCGGGCAAATACAGTTTGACAAAGGCAGACCAGCTCCTGGTTTATTTTAAGTATGTCTGACAAGTGTTTATGACATTAAAGAACAAATGTATTATTAGTAAAGCACTAATTACTATATTTTATAGCGTTACTTGTTAATCCAATATAGCAGAATTTGGTTTAGAGTAATATTTAAATTTGATTTACTTTTCTCCAATTGATTGTCATAGCAGCATGAGTGGATATTATTACAGGATTACCTTGTGAGTTTAACAAAATAAGCGAATATCAAATGACCACACAAGCACAAACAACCTTAAAGGAAGGTAAATGGGTTAAATAAACAAGTACTAGCTATCAAAAATGAATACTATAATAAATAACAAAATTTATATCCAAAGCACCTTGTACACATCTTCACTACAAAAAAACAAGGAATCTATTCTATAGGAGCTATAACAATGCTGACATCAGCTGTTAAATCAAGAGAACACCAACAAAACCAATTACAAAACAACCAAAAAAAAAAACATATTGTATTAATAACTACAAAACGCTAATAAATAAAGCTTGCCTTGCAGGATTTCTTAGGATGACTGGAATGTACATAATAAAGGGGACTTTTTCATAAATGCACTGAAAATATGTAGTCGGTTTCAGTCTTCAAGCCTCTCTTCAGCTCCTGTTGTAACAAAATACAGTTACAAAACATTGTTTTTATTTGACATTTATAGCCATTAGATTGGTTAATGTTTTATATATAAATACAACACCTAGCAATCTTTTGTGATGTTTAATAATCAAGATCGGTCTCGTAAGACCATCTTCAGTTGTACAAATATAAGGTTATAAAAATACTCAACTGCAGAATAATTAATTCAACAGCTGATACAATAGAAATTTAAATAAAAATGTAGATGGATAAGTTGTAGATCTTGTTAAACTTTATAATTTTGCATCTTCATGATAGAATCGAACGTAATATTTTTGTGACATTGTATTTGGTCGTTGAGTAATAATGATGGATTTTCTTTTGTGTTTTTGAGTATGTAAAATGTTTCAATAGCATCTAGTTTTTTACTTTTAGGTCCAATATGGATAATTTCTAAATTTTCTTCTATTGATGAAATATTATGGTTTTCATGAAATAAATGTTCAGTAAAGGTTGTTAAATTTTGAAGTTTGTTTTATGGTATATATTCTTCAAATTTGTTACTAAAACTTCTTCCTGTTTGGCTAATGTAATATGTAGGATAAGTTGAACATATAATTTTATATATTCCTGAATTATTGTACAGTATTTGTTTTCATTATTTTTTATAGAATAATTATGTTGTAGTATATTTTTGATGTCGTTCTTTGTTCTATATATAATTTTATATCCTTGTTTGGAAAATATATTATATCCAGATTTTTTAATATCTCCATGAGAGATCATATGAATATAGTTATTTTTGTTAGTGTTAGAATTAAGAGTTTTTTGTTGTGTTTATTAATTAATTTACTTATTAAATTTGGCTGATATCCGTTATTGATTATTTGTTTGATAATGTTGAGTTCTTCTTGGTAATCTTCTGTAAAAGATGTATTCAGTGGTCTATGAATCATACTGTGGAAGGCTGTTAATTTGTCTGATGTTAGATGATTGTGAATTATCTGATTTTGTTGATGTTGGTTTACAATAAATGTTGAATTGGTATTTATCTTTTTTGTTATGGTAGATTAAGAAAACTTTCTTGTTAGATTTTTCTTTTCAGTTGTAAATTTTAAGTTGGGGTGAATTTTGTTCAGAAAGATTTCTAATTTTTCATTCATCTAATTATACAAACTATAGTCTAATTGATTATTGTCATTTCCTTCTTATAAATAACTAATAATTAAGAAGTATTTAGATTACAATTGTGTACAGATTGCAAACCAAAAATCTAAGATCATGTTTTACAGTTAGAAAATTTATTTGTTATGAAGATTATTTTGGACATGGGCTAATATTTGTTTATTACGTATGATAAAACTTGATAAAAAACTGTATATTTTATTGGAACCTCACTGTTCTTGGAAATTTCTCAGCTGATATAGTTCACCATTCAATATACTGGTTTAAGATTGTAATTGTCATCTGAGCTCCTAATCGTCTGTTGGCATTTTGCCCTCATCCCCAAGGTCAATCTAACATATGACACTAAGATAGGGTTTAGATTTTAAAAGTAATTTTCCATCTCACTTGTGTTCAATTGTTATTTGTCTTGAATGATTTTAAATTATACCCTTATATAAGGTTAAGAATAAATATCAACTGAAAACTGGACATGGTCTGATTATAATGTAGTACATAAAATAATAAATAGAAAATATAAAATAATAAAAAATTTAACTATTACAAAGAAATAACCTATTGAAGAAAAATCATAATTTTCAGGTTACTAGACTTGAAATTGAAAAGAAAACTTAGTTTTATAGTTTTAGTTTAGCATAATATAAAAGGTATAAATTATAGTTACATACCTAATTTTATTAGTATATTAGGAAACATAAGTAAACTCAAGACAAGTCTATTACACCTTGCTGAAAAGAAAACATAACGAGAAATCACATTACACTCTCTACTCACCTGAGGGAAAGTGCAATTCAGATTCAGATTTTATTATGTCACTTCAATTTACATAAAGCAAATTTAAGAGATGGCAATATTTATAAAACTATAAATAATAATAATGATTTAACTAAAACAGTTTAATACATTAATAAATTAATATACACAGTACAATTAAATAGAACAGGTTAGGATACTTAGTTAAAAGTATCAGCCTAAATAATGTTTTGGTCGTCAACAAATTCTTCAACAGAATAGTATGCTTTTCAGAGTGCTTTTAAGCTTTTTTATGGATAGCAAGTTCTTAATATCGGTGGAAAGTTTATTTAACACTTTTAAACCCATATAAAAAGGTCCATTTTCCAAAATTGTCAGTCTGTGCAGCGGATACTTGTAGTAACTCCCGATTCCTTATATTGTAGTGTTGTGCAAGTTTGATATTCTAACGTCAGATGATGATTTAAACAGAAAGAATAATCACCAGCTCATATATATACAAGGAGGGGAGTGTCATAATCACAAGTTGCCCAAACAAACGCCTGCAAGAGTCTCTGCTTCTCGCACCTGCAGTGAGATGTATGGCTCTTTTTTGCATTTAAAACACTCTATTTATGTTTGAAGAGGAGCCCCAGAAAACTAGTCCAATATTTTAAATGACTCAAATTTTGAGTAATATATTGTTTTTATATCAATTGGCTGGAAGCATAACCCGCACACTCAAAACAAGTTGTACCAAGTTTCTTACAAAGTTTATAGATGTGTTCATTCCACTTAATATCTTTGTCTACATGTAGTCCCAGAAATTTTACTTTATCTAAACACATTACATCACTTACTTGCGGGAGATCCTGACCATCATATCTACTTTTCAAAACAGCACGTTTTGTTTTATCTGCATTAAATTTGTAACCATTCATTGTATACCAATCAGATAATTGTTCCATAGTACTTGTCAGCCTCTCTTGGAGTTGGTTCTCACCCTTGGCTTGAACCACAACACTGGTATCATCAGAAAAAAGAGTAATTCTAGATTCTGGAATATTATTTTTATGTCATTAGAATATACAATAAACAGAATTGGGCCCAATCATGATACTTGTTGTGGGACTCCTCATTTTACTTCTTGTCAAGAGGAATTATACCAAGGCGTGTTTTTAAAGGTAAGTACCATTTTGGAATCCGCCGCTGTAGCACAGCGGTAGGCGTTCAGCGCATGCGTGCTGGGTACTACTATCTATTGGCAAGCCATAGCTGCCGTTACGGATTCCAATCAACTGTATTATAAGGTCATGTATGACTGTTTAAAATTCCTCCTCCGGTTAAAAAATGCCGCCAACTGTGAATTATGCGCTGTGTACTTTTTTCATAAAGCTAAGGGGTGTGGAAGCAGCTGACAGGTCATTGTGAGTATGTCACAGTGACAATTAGCTTGGTTTAAAAAATTGTAACCATCACAATTCTAATGTTCTAGGAATGTGAGAGAACTGGTTACACATTTTTTTTGTGTGATTCTTGTCAAACGTTTGTTTTATTCATTCTCCATCAGCATTTTGGGAACCTACCGTAAGGCATAACTTTCGGTACTTCAAACAGTCTGGTCACAATTTCAATAATCGCACTTCTTGACACTTAAAGACACACTACATAATGATGCATTTGTAAAGTGTCAGTTTTCTCTGACTTTTTTCATCGACATTTTTGTACCAAGTCTATCAGTTGTGAGTGAAGGTTTCCGACTTTGTTCATCATCATGCACATTCGCACAACCTTAAAAGCTCTCACCCATTTCCATACCATCCCATCACTCATTCTGTTTTCTCAATAAACTTCACAGATCTCTGGATGAATGTCAGCTTCTTTCATGTCTTTATTGTTACGAAAACTTCACAATCACAACATGTACTTTACAGTTGGCTGCATTTTTAATCAGACGAAGAATTTTAAACAGTCATAAGCGACCTTAAATACATTAAAATGGGTTCGTAACGGCGGCTATGGCTTGCCAAAAGATCTAGCACGCATGCACTGGTCGCTGATTGCAGTGCTACAGCGGTGGGATTCCAAAACGGTACTTACTTTAAAAACACGCCTCGTACATACTTTCTTTGCTTCTCATAATTACTGTTTGCTTTCTGTTTTCGAGAAATGATTTAACCCATTGTAGAGCTGATCCTTCGATTCTGTACTTTTGCAATTTATTTACAAGCAGGTCGTGATTGAATCAATCAAAGGCCTATATAATGTGAGACTTTGTGTAATGAGATGTCTCTGTATGTGTTCTCTCTACAGCAAGGTGTTAGTGGACTTGTCTTCTTAAGTAAGTTTACTGATGTTCTATCTCTCTTAATATACTAATTCCAGTGAGTACAGAATATAAATAGAGGCCTTAGGTTACCACGTTTGAGGCAGGGTCTCTGACCAATATGGCGGCGTATTATCAGTGTTCCTGGTAGTGGAGATAGTTCCGTGCAGGCGCTTTCCCATTGCGCCGCGGCAGTCCCGTGCAGGTGAGCCACTGCGTGAGATCAGACTGTTCTTACGGGGATTGTTTATTAGCTCCTCCTTAGTGTTTCTTGAGGAATGGGACTTCTTAGTCTATTTTAGTTTAGTCTTGTAAATAATTTATTTTGTTTTTAATATACCATTGTGCTCAGCTTAAGGATGTAGTAACAGGAAGAATGGTGTGGGGATATCTTTCCATAGTTAAGAACAGCTTAAATACAAATTATAAAATGTTCATTTATTAATTATTTTTTATGTTTAAGAAGAAAAAGATTTTTAAATTTAAAAGTATGACATCCAAGATTTGGAGTTATTGGTTTATTACTAATTAATTGTTATTACGGGTGCAGACCCAAAAACATTGTTACATTTTTGTAGGAGATAAATTTGGACAGCTGCATTCATTATTACAACAAGTGATCGATGAGGTATTAAAATAACTCAAACACTTTGATATAGATATAGTACAAAAATGTATGAATATTGTGATTTTAATTTCAATTGAAGATGTGTAACTCGATGTTAACTATTTAACTGTTCAGCCATATGATAATATCATTTCATTACTACTAACTAAAGCCTAAGTGGTATCTCAGTATCAGAAGATACCACTAAGGATTGCCACATCACAGCATGGACAAAATGTGTTTGGTGATGTAAATAACACCTTGACTCGCGGTCATTACCGGAAAGCTTTAGTTTTTAGTAATAACACTGACCGCTTAAGCGCCTGCGAAAGAAGATAATTTCCATTGTTTTATAGTAAACAAAAGACTAAAATAAAATATAGGCCTATAATTATACGTTTAACTCGTCATTTTCAAATACAAATAAAATTTTTATTTCATAACAGAAGCTAGAAATATAAATGTGATATGTATTACGTACACTGTGAAGCAAATGTCTAATGTTTAATAATAGTGCAGTAATTAATTGATTAAACTACAAATACATTAAATTAGTTTTCCTGTTTATTAATTTATACATTAACTATAATATCACATATTTGTTGAAATTCACAGTAAAAATGAGTTCAACTACAAACAAATTTTACTTCAACTTGTACAATATTGTTTGAAGTTTGAATATACTTCCAAAACATTTGAACATTAGGTGAACAATTAAGATTCTTAAACTATTAATATTAGCATTTAAATGAGACAAGAACGATTCTTAAATATTAAAAAGCCATACTATTATAACTAACTGATCCCTGTACACCATTACGTGCTCACTGCAGTATTGTTCACTGAGACGTGCGGAACGCGACTGCTAATAAGTTGACGCTTTACTGCAAAAAGTACACCGTCCCTGGTGGATTAACCTGCACTCTTATATTTTTAAAACACATCTTTTTATGTTAAATCGAATAATATCTCCCATAAACTTTAGTCGCTTGGTCAAACTTCTATGATCAAACAATACAAAAAAAGTTAGCAGCCGACAAACTTTTCTTTGTCAAAATGAAAACTACATAATTCTTTTAGTGTTTAATTATTAATTATAATTGGTGTATATCACTTATTTAATTGGTTTTCCGCTTGATAGTGCCCAGATGAGTTGTACTGTTAACGTGTAAGTTTGAAATTTTTAGCTCCACAATAAGTGTATTAAATGTTGGTGTTTTTTGGCAGAAAGTGTTGTGTCTCGGAGCCCTGTTTCTTCCACCCGAGTCCGCGGACCAAGTTGGCGGATCTTGCTTCACCTATTAACTGCACACAGGCGTACAGGCCATGTTCCTGTCTATTTATATTCTGTACACTCACTGACAATTCCTAAACTAGTGGACCTCTTTAACCCTACAGATCCACTCAATATCTTTAAATGACTTTGAACACTATTTAAAAAAACATTACACTAGTAACTAACTTTTCATATTTTTTTATGTGAAGGCATTATAACTGGAAAACAAATTTTCCAAGGAAATTTGTTCTACCAATTCATGAAAAAACATAACAAAAATAACAAAATGATTGGGAACTAATTTACACTTGGGATATGTCAACTATAAAAAATGGTTGTAGGTTTTTCTTCAGAAAATGAATAAAAACTGAACAAAATTTTTTCTAACCTACCGTACTGTTTCATTTATAAAAAGTTAGAGCAGTATCAAAGCTTTTTTCATATATCAAGCTTCATAGAACCTTGGTTTATCCTGAATAATGTGGTGGACATGTTGAGCTGGATACATTTAAAGCCAGAGTAAAACACTTAAAAACTTGTTTTTTAAACAAAAATCAGATTCAATAATTCATATCAATATTGCAAACAAGGAGTAGCGCCTACAATTCCATGCAACGCACATCATGAAAGGCATGGCAAATTTTTGACAAGACAAACGTATATTGTCAAAATCTTCTGTCTCATAAGATATAACGTTTTTTAAAATAACTATGTTTCACTCATTTAAAAATTTATAACGTCATATGTTGAGTTTACTCTACAGTATTTATATTAAAACTTGCTATACAGTAACTACATCCTTTAAATGAACGAAAACATGTTTTTAACTTTGCCTAAGTGAACAAAAGACTGACAATTACTAAGTTGCTGTACATAATGAATTCTTTCAATTCCGTAAATGATAAATGGACCTCTTCCTGCCACTCACTGAAGTAAACAAATTACCAGCCTGGATTTCTGGATGCATGAACGTCAAGTTAGAAAAACAGCACCTGCAATATTCAGAATAGAAAACTCAAATACTTGAGCTCATGATTTTACCTTGTGGGCTGAAAAATCGTAGTCAAGGTTGCACTTTATTTAAAACAAAGTACTGAATATACTTTAAGTTAGTTTAAGGCATAGGCCAGGAATTAGTATATAGGAGAGATACGGACCTCAGCAAACTTACTTTAGAAGACAAGATTCAGATGTAGTAGTAACATACCAAAAGAAACGACTAAATCAACACAAATTTTCTGTGCCAACTGGCACTGTTCATTCTTCTGGTGAGGGAGGGAGGGAGGGAGGGACTGACATGGCATCCACTATTGCTGGGTAGTTGGCATTGGTGGGGGTTTGTATATCCTTAAAGCAACACGTCAGTAATGATGCAGTCTTTTTTTCACAGTTGGCACTTTGAATATACTTCTTAGTAAAATTTTAGAACTGTATATGGAATTAAAGTATGAAACAACGCATTGGTTGAAAGCTTATTAGTACCGGAGTGAGTGTAACAGGTGTTATTTATTTTTCTTTTGTACCAAAGGTTCGAAACCATGACAGAGAGCTACTCCTACCTCTCCAAATTTGTAATATTTTTATCAATACATTGTTTTCACATTTAAACTCTCTGTTTCCTATTTTCTTATTTGTCATGCAATGGAGATTTGTTATTTTATAAATTGTAAAATGTAAAAATTGTCTTTTAATCATTTTATTAATTGGCATAAAACTTGCTGTAGAAGCTTTAAGCTAAAAAAATATCACACTGCACAAGTACAAGAACCTAAAAATATTATAAGGAATCAATTTATGTATGTCACCAGCACGTAAATTTAAAAAGGAACACTTCTACAAAGTATTTTATTTTTTAATAAATTGTAATCCAACTTTTTGTATATTATTCTCACCGCTCTAAAACGTTTAACAACGCAGCTCTTGTTAAATGTGTGTAAAATAACAATTTTTGTATCTTCTGCACCAAAAAGTATAGTTCTTACATTAAGTATGTTTATTTTTCGAATATTAAGACCAGTTCTGCAACTCAACCATTTCAGCCTAAATTGTTTCCCTTCTCAGATTTGAGCAAGCTTGGAGGACTGAAGAGGTCAGTGTTCTGTGGCACTGGCTACTCTTGTTCCATAGCGAGACGACACAGCTGACCAAAAGCCCACCACCATGTTTACGGCAAACTACATGAACTAATGAAGTATAGATAGCTCACTTAGTCTGAATATGATAGAAATACTCCTGAGGCCTAAAATAAAATTAATACAATTAAAATGATTCATTTATAAAAATGACTCATAAATATATTTCCAACCATATTATGATTATTTCTACATCCTTGTGCAGATATGCAGTGGCACCAAATCAACTGGTGAGCTTTGGTTGTTCATATATTACTATGTTCAATAACTTGTTTAGTTTCTTCTGTGCTATATTTCAGTTCATATTATTATAATTCCAATCTGTTAATAGCCTTTATAACAATAAATGTTTTATTGTCCATGAAACATAACAAATATGCATCTAGAAATCCGTAACGACATAGCACAAACAAATTTATTAAAGTTTATCACAATATATAATATATATCTAAAGTACTATATATAAACAATATATATTCATAAACATTCACATCAATACATAGTCACATTCCATAGCTTCTCATACATAGTCAAATCAATATTCGTTTGAACTATTCCACTCCAGCACCTACGCTCAGTCGAGTCCAATCACTAGGTCTCCAATTGGTGCGTGCCAAATCTACTCATATGTGCTTTTCTTTTTGTAAAATGCTCCGAAACGGCGCTTTCACACGAGTTTTTGAACGCCTTCAGCGTCGGCCTTTTAAATTGCGTTCGGTTAAATTTGTTGACAAAACAAGCATTCCCGCCTGTGAGGGGCAAGCGCTTGTAAGCTATCGTCCTTTGTCTTCCAATTCGGGTACTCTGTCCCTAGCCTCTCCAGTTTTTAACTAAGAGTCTAATTATCTCTAACCTCTTAACAGGGCGGTCGCATTTTGAATTTTAAAGAACACACACATTTCAAAAATATACAGGCAGGGTAATTCACATTTTTAGGTTTTTAAATATGGCTTGCACAGTCTAATACAGAGACAACCAAAAACAATCTAAATCTCAGCCTATACATTGATCATAAGATCTCTCTCACAAACTGCAGTTATGGACAATTATATGGACTGCTTTTTTGCAAGAATGAACAGTCCCGGAAAAAGATAACATTTGCGCACCATACCACATGCATCCGTATGACAAGTGAGGTAGATTACTCCATAATAATGCCGTCATCAGTATCTGGATCGGCAATATTTAGAAAGTTGCCTCAAAACATAAATGCCCTGAGGATACTTTGAGAGCATATACTGTCAACATGGCAATCCCCAGTCAACCCCTGATCAAGGTGTATTCCTGAGAAGGTCACACAGGCCACTACCATTAACTGTTGGACTATGATCTGAGTCACTCTGGCGTAGATAGGAACTGCATGAATAGGATTTCACAATTTTACATCGCATCTTTGTGATTGGAGATTGAGCTTGTTAAAATAATAAATTTAATTGTCTTTAAGCTCAATGAACTTCACCTGTTCCAGTTCTTCACATGAGTTTGAGTTAAAAACAGAGAGTCGTGTCATCAGCGTATTGACGAGACCGCCCCCTTGATGTACTGATAGAAGCAACATCGTCACACTTTACGGGAAGATGTCACATTGATATAGAGTTAGCAACATCAAATCACAGCGAAGATCTTGGTGTGAACTAGCTGCCACAACATTTTAGAATAGGCAGTTCAAAATTAACCATATCGGAATATAAACAGACCCCCACAAAGGAACCTGGATGAAGCGTTTAAATGCCCTATCGCAATTGATCGAAGAAAACTCCAACCTCACAAACCACAACAATAATCACTGGAGACATCCAACATCAATAGTCTAATACCTAACAAAGCAATACTAATTGACGGAAATCTTGCCCTACACGACATCACAGGCTAAACCTCCCTGCACTAGACTAACACACATTTCATCCACTTCTATCGACTGCATCTGCACAAACCTGCCTCCTGACAATGTCAAAGTGAATATTTCTAGAAACAGGCTTATCAGACCATAAAGGCCAGCCTTTGCACATTAAACATTACAAAAAATAAAAACCCAAAACCATACAAAATTAGGGAGGCAGATAAATAAAAAATCACTGGGAACAGCTGAAAATACATCTATCGCAAACCATACTGGAGAAGGGTCTATGCTTTCGAGACAGTGGATGAATCCTACAAAAACACTTTTTTACACATCCTGAAAATGGAACTTGATGCAGCATGCCCTGTAAGAAAATTTAACAAAGGAAAATAAACAAAGTGATACAGTTCACCAGACAGAAAATCAATTACAGTTAAAACAAGACTATCCCAACTCTCTTCGTAGGTATGGACTAACTGGAGCGACCAAGAAAAAAACATCATGGCCAAAGATGGAAGAATTGTATGACCTCAATCCTGAAGCAAATTAAACAAGCAGAAGCAACGTAAAAAAAATCCACCAATCTGACAACAATCAAAAGAAGTCTGGCAAATAATAAACCAAGAAAAGAACAACAAACAGAGTCAAAAAAGAAAGTACAGCCCATGAAACTTGTTACTGCAGTCAAAGTACTAAACAAACCTACTGAACATTGCAGAGGAGTTTAATAAATACTTTTGCAAGTAAGCTGAAAACACCTTAAAGCAAACATACAAAACACCAAGAGTAAAGAAATAAATAGTAAACCCGACCTCAGTACACAGAATCTGACCTTCTCACTGACAAACGAACAAGAAGTTAAAGATGCAATAGCCAATCTAAAAAACAACAGCGGACCCTTCAGTACTGATGAAATCCAGGAAAACTGCTAAAGCACTGTGGTAGCACGCATTACTGGCACCACTGACTACCATCATTGAACAGGTCTCTCCAAACAGAATTTTTTCCCTCCAAGCTCTTAAAGAAGCAAAAGTTTATCCAAAGTTAAAGAAGGGGTACAAATACCGAAATTGGAAACTAACCCACTACCGCCTCCCATAATTCATTATCCCAACATTTTTCAAAAATACTGGAAATGATAGTACTAAAAAAGACTTCTCGCCCATTACCATAATTGGAGTAAACCTTCTAACCAACACGACCATCATGGATTCATCAAAGGAAAGTCTACAACCACAGCCAGATAAGATCTCGAAGAGTCAATTATAGATTATCTTGACAACAGAAAAGTTCACAGCAGCTTTACTACTTGACTACTCCCAGGCAATTCGATTGCATAGGAGACACAAGATAATACTAGAAAAACTCGAAGGGCTGGAATAACAGGCACTCCTAAAACCGTGTTTTTGAAGCTAACTCACATGAAAAGCCAAACTATTGGAGCTGAACCACACAACTAATGAGTGACACAGACTATCAGATCAAAACACAACCAATGACTAGGGGTGTCCCCTCAGGGATCTGTGCTCGGCCCTGTCATGTTATACCCTTGACTAATGACTTCCTGACTATGAAAAAAAGGTTCAGCTCTATAGTTATGTTTGCAGACGACACCACCCTCCTGCTCCAAAAAGTGAAACAGCCGAAGATCTCAGCATAAAAGCCTATGTACTCATAAATATGACCCATGACTACTGCTCTTTGTAATGACTTGCCGCAAACACTATCCAAGACGAAGCAGATAACTTTGAGGAAGAGGGGTTCAAGTTTCTGTGTTGCCTAACATAAGTAGCGAATAGGAAACCAAACTCTTGGGACAAACCTTGGACGCTAAGCTTTACCTGGAATCCACAATATTGACAGCCTCCATGCAAAAAACTAAACACCGCCAACCTATGTAATAAAAAGAATAAAAGGTGTAAGCAGCTGGTAAACAGCAAAAATCGCATACTAATGCACCATTATGGAAACCCCCCTGGAGTATGGAGTCATTGTATGGGTGCAGTACAATCAGGCAGCAAACCTGAAGCTAAGTGCTGAACAATACAAAAATCAGCTGTAAGATCTCTAACAAATCTGGATTCCAGGGGACAGCTGCAGACCAGCATTCAAACATATTAAAATAAAGACTGTCACAGCGATATATATCCAAGAACTCATTCTTCATGTGTATAAAGCTTGACTTCCCAAGGCAACCCGACCAACATAGTTACAATACCCGGAATGCGTCTCTGATACCACCAGCCCAGACCATCGAACTCGCTCTCACGACAAGAAACCCTCGACAATGGGAGCCAACCTACAACCAGCTACCAGCTCTCTTCAAAACAACTAACAAGGGAATGCAACTGAAGAGGAAACTCATTCGTGGTTTGTCATAAACATCTATCTAACACAGTACAAGATTCACGCGAAAAGATAACCAGAGTTTACACTAATACTAAGCCATAAATGACAATCATGTACTATTATCCATGTATCATATGTATAAATTCTGACGCATAACCTTTCACATGTTCATGTTAATAAAAGATATTTCTGATTCTGATAGATCAAAAGAGCAGCGGGACTGAGTATGGATTCCTGGCGGGACACCGTAACTTCAGTCCGCCTCTCCTCAGATCTCGTCAATCTTTCTGAGATCCACCAACAAAATACGTCGTTCTACATTCCATAGATAGGATTGATTATCCTACTTGAGTGGCACGCCTCGTATCCCATAATTGATTACATACGCACTACTTTACAAACCATCAATACGAGGGTCGTCCAGAAAGTAAATAGCGATCTACGATCTGCGTGCAATCCACCCACCCACCAACTCTTGCGACCATGCATACACACTCCCTTCCTTATTTATCCATCTGAGCTGTCACGGTCTTTCCATGTGTGAGCCGAGTTTTTGTAGAGTCTCCTGTGCAGGTCACCAACCGCGTCTCTTGAGAGCTCTTATCTACTTTCAAAATGGGGCTCCATTGAACACATCCCCCAAATACGAAGTACGCCTATTGGTCCCATTCAGTTTTTGAATGCTCAACAAATTTGTGACCTATTCGAAATTATAGGCAGCGCAGATAAAGCACCTGTTTATGTTGTTACATGACTCAGTGGTGTAACTTTGCTGTAAAGCGCAAAGTCAAACTTCTCGGGTTGTCGTGCTAGACAATGACCTGACTTTCAACTGAGTACATGTCACTTACTCTCTGCACAACGTGCACTGGAAGGCTGAGATGTGCTAGTACCCGTTTTTAGAGATCTGCTACCTAGAATACGCGCTATACGTTCTCAACATCATGAGCAGTCAACTGATTTTGGTCAGTTAATTTTTCTACTATGCCTTGACCTCTACCCCCTGCAAAAAATACGGTAACAGCATCTCTCGTGTGGAAACAAACATATAGACGCTTCAAAACTTAAAAACTCTGCAGATCCATTTCATTTTCAATTTGAGACGATTTTGATCATGTTTCTCCTTTTCCGGGGAGGCTGTTGTTTACACTGCCAATGGAAGACCGTCATCCAGGAGATATCTAACACTTTGCTGGCATGAATTCACTAAGATACTGTCACACAGTGAGCCACATACTTAAGAGAAAGGATGTTGTACCGGGAAGGCTGTTGTTCTTGCTGGTTCGTACCCCATGCATCGGTAGGAACCCAGCAAAACTTCAAGGTCTAAAAGTGGACATTTTGTGAACACCCTCCCTATAGTATCAGGAACCTCGCGGCCCTCAGATTATCCATCTATTCCCGAACCATGAAAACATTCTGGTTGGAAGCAGTTTGGAAACGATGAAGAACTGAAAGAAGAGTGACATCCTGGCTCCAGATCTTTAGGACGGTTGAAGAGTTATAAACCAGCATTGAAAATAACTGATTCCACGGTACAATAAATGCCTTGACAACCAAGGCGTACAACCATTCTGAAAAGTAGGGCTAGGTTACTGTGAGTATGATAAAAAAAGTTCGTGTTGTTATCTTAATCGTTTTTAATTTTGAATACCAAAAAAAACGTTCTTTACATTTTAGATGACCCCTCGTACATCAGTAACATGAATTTTGTGCCATACAATTGGTTAGTTAAGTAAGGTCTACTTCACGCTGGTTTAAACTGGTTACATATACATGAGACTTCACTGACGCTCAACCACATGGACCACAAAGCAGCACTAAAAATTGAAACTCTCAAAAATTAAACATCGGATGGCAAATTCCTATCAGTGTCACATACTGAAAACGCGATGCTAATTGTAATTTGGATTTTTTTCTGTCATTGGTAATTATATAAATTAAGGAATTTAACTAAAGGTAAACAATTATTATTACACAAAATGATAAAAGACAAAAATTAGTAGGACTAAGACAGCCCCGTGTTTGTGATTTCAAGAACAAACCTTATTCTTACACTGATAATCCAACGGAGAAAGCAAATAAATATATTACTTTACAGTATCGAGACAGACTGACATTTGCGCTCAGTTGAATTTTGGCAAACTGAAGATGTAAGTCATCCATATCTCCCAGAAATCCTGAGGATTGTTTTTTGTTGCCTCTACTTGTATGTTATATTAATAAGATATCGTTTCAAAAGCCTTCTGCTTTTCACTTTTAAGCCCCTTTGTGGAACTCAGTCCTGCGGGTCTTGCCAAGATGCACTGCTACTAGGTCCTTTGTAGAAACTTTCATCTAGAGGCCATAACGATCCTTCGCGGGGGAAAGTTCGACCTGTGGCCTCACCGAGCACTCTGCTATAGTCACATTTGTGGAATTCAGGTTGTTTATTGTTTCGGGCAAAACAAAAGCTGAATTTATAAGGGTGACCTATATTCTACAAATCAAAATAAATAACAATTACACCACAGTATAAAACACCATTATACTGCTAAAGTAACTATAGCAACAATCAACACGAATACCAATGTACCAATAAAAGAAGACATGTACCGTAGGAGCTCTGTAATCTCCTTATTAGTGTTATTAGCTGTGAATATCATGTTCATCACACCCATGACGTCATGTGCCTAAACTGCGGGCAAAAAGACTGTTTTATAAAATTCCCGTAGTTTTACAATTTCAGATCAGCTGATAATTGAACTAACAACAACTTGCTTACTATATAGCTTGATATGCTTTCTATTCAAATTCGTGTGTCTTGTGAGACATTGTAAGAAAATGTGTGAAGTGAGTTTAAGTATCACGTTATCCGAGTTTGAGATGCATTTAAAAATGGGTACCAGCACATCCAACAGCTTAGGAAACAAATTAAGAAATTTAATATTCTTTACATGTACTTCAGGGATCAGTAAAATCTTAACGCAGGATCATGATTAAGAAAACGTTTAGTGCGCCTATGTACAATCACTAACTTCAATATGGCGTAATAAGCGTGGATGGTGGTACATACAAATCTCCAAAGTGCTTTAGGACACCAACGAACACAGGAAAGTAATTATTAAAAACAGTCTCCGCAAAAGTAGAAGATATTCAACAGATCTTTTGTTCAACTGAATTCTAAAAGTCTTTACCCCTTACACAACTGTATGTTAGAGTAATGTCTATATATATTTTCAAAACCACCAACCGTAGTTAATAGACTTCGAAATCCACAGCCATTTTACGAGATCGTCAATAACCTTAGACAATCGCGGTACCGAAAATTACAAAATCAATAAAAACAAAACAATCCTTACTTATAATTCGCTAAAATGTTTTATACCTGTAATTTACCCAACCATCATCAGACGCTCGACACCTCCATGCTCAATAGGTACATTCAAAAAATGGTGTGAACAAATGGTCTTGTTGAGGTAGGAAGGGAAAATATATACAATCTATTTAATATCTAGTACAACTGAATAACGATAAAATCTAAGTTGTGTACGCCATATACAGGTCTATTTTTCTGGGTTTATAAATTTTCAAACTTTAACTTATGTTGGTGCTATGGAATGTGGGGGGGGGGGGCGTGAATGTTGTCTGTTTTGTGTGCGGTGCATGAATGCGTGCGTTATATTATTCATTTATTTTTTGTTATTTATTTATTTTTATTATTTTTTTTTTTAGTGTGGGTTGAGGTATGTTGAGTGTATCGTGTGAGGTTTGATTGTGCGTGTTGTGGTTTTTAATAAAGTGGCGTTTGAGGTATGGATTGTGCGTGAGAGACTGTATGTGGTTGTGTGCATGATGCTGTGTGTCTTTGGAGTTGGTGTGTGCGTGATATACAAGTCATGCTGTGGGCATGCGCCCATTATTATGCTAGGTGTGTGCTTATATGAAGTTAATGATCAGATAGTGTATTTAATTTGTGTATTCTAAACGTGCATGTGTGGAGTGAGGAGTCTGGTGCGTCTCTCTAGGTATGTGTGATCTTTCTGTAGAGTGTGTAAGCTGTAGTGTATGAATTTGTAATGCTTTGTTGATATCAATTATTGTGTAATTATGGGCGTGGGCAAGTGTCCATGAAATTGTGAATGTGTCCATGTTTTTAGGTCAGGTTTTTATCAGGTCGTTTTCTTCTAGCGGATTACAGTACTCTTTCAATTATTTATTATTGGTGTTATTTATTTCAATTTATTTGCTGAGTGGCTTTCTAATGTTACGAAATATAGTTCAATAAAAGTGAATCTTTGTAATTTTGTAATTAAGTAATAATTGCTTATGAAACATAAGTTTATTTATATACGCTTTTTATTTTTACTGTTTACATATTAGTAACATTTTAATTTACATTCAACGTCTGGCGCTGGTAGTTGGCCCATTCCCACTCCACAGGCATGTGCCACCATGAGGGGAACTATCTTCCACCGTTTATAATGATTTGCGTATAAGTTTGTTAATTGATGTTTTTTGGGATAAAAATGCTTATCTATCTATCTATCTCAACTATCTATCTATCTATCTATCCTATAGTTTTCCAGTATTTAAATAGAATAAAACAAATCAGCTTATTTCGCGTCCCATGTAAACGTCACTGGACTACTGTGTCAGACCTCCTCGTGATAACAGAGGGGAAGTCTAGGAGCCTCTGGAAGCAGAAATCTAGAATTTTCTAGGGTTAGACTGGTGCCAATCTATTTTCTCATGGTTGAAAACCACCCAATAAAAATTTAAAAAATCCTGTGGAGCAAAAAAAAAAAAAAGTTCTTCTAGGAGACGCGTGGCTATGTTTAGATAGTGTAAGATAAGATAGAGTGTTTAAATTGACTATTTGGCAATAAATAACAACAATTCTTAATACAAAAACGTTTTCACTTTATTTACTGCAATTACTTTGTTTTAAATTCTTGTATTCTCAGCTTTATGAAAATCTCCTCTCAGCACAAAATATCCAGAAATTTGAGGGAATACTGATATATCTTACCAATCCTGTCCCAACCTTAAAAATGTCCCTTTTATCGATCTCTAGTTTAAATATACTTTAATTTTAAGTGCTTGAAGAACTACTAGTGACATAACAAATAATTAATAGTAATATAAAGAACCGAATTAAAACAAAATCATCCATCTCACTAGCTTTGAAACTTTTTTTTAATAAAAACTTCAACACTCCAACACCACTTCACGTGGGAGGCACCACCTTCCTGTGCATGGACTTTATCATCAACTGAAGTAACCAACGTGTTGGACTTAGTTAGGGATTTTGAATCTTCTGGAAAGTGAGCGCCCTCATAGTCTGAAGCCTTCTACAGCCACTGAGCTAACTTAGTTCAGCAATGCATATATGTGAACTTAACTATTAAGTTTTAAAAGGCTTTTTGAATATACAAACAATCTTTAGCATACGAGGCCTATTACAGAAATTATGCACGCCAAATAAAATTATTATTTAAAAAAACATAATTATCTACGATTTTCTCTTTTATTAGTGTCCCCATTAATCTATATCTATATCATTGAAGTCCTTTACGGTATCAAAACTAAATACTTCTATTCTTACTAGTATTGGTATGTTCTAATGTAGTTGGAGTAGCCACTGTAGTTACATGTTGTTCCACAAACAATGTTAGATTAGCCATGCAACCGTCAAGTGCTAAGTGGAAGAGAGGGTTGGTTGGAGCGCTATGGGTCCTCCGAACCCAATCAACATTGCCACCTATGAGCCCTGTCACCAATCCAATCACAGCACCCTTGTAAACAACAGAACAAACTATTTCCATTTGTCACGCTGAGAACAATAAAAACTTACAACTTGCCACAACTACCAACAGCTCTGTCTATTTCAATATAAACATGCGTTAATTATAAATAATGCAATTTTGTCAATGCGTAGATAAAACACATAAACATGGGGACAAAGGGCCTTCACTAAAAAACAGATGCGTCTCTTAATCTACAAACATCCATGAAATCAACATGAAATAAATTAATATCAACTTTAGAGCAATACCTTAATAATTTTTGTTTATCAACTTCACAGATTCATTGGCGCATAGGCGCAAAAACATGCCAAGAGTAAAATGCCAAGGACAGGACTCCCACCATGCCGAAATATGTGATAGCGAGGCTTGCAATTCTTTCCACCCACAGGAAGCGGGAGACGAAACAGGCCACATCACGAGAGGCATATCAGAACCATACCCCAGATCCAGATGAACTTGGACAGAAGTGGCAGACTCTGTTCACCAGGGGATCTCCTTCCTGCACCAAAAAGTGGTAAACTGGCTGGAACACAAGAACACAAAATTACATACAACTTCTTTTCCCACTTCAAGCATAATTGACCATAAACCCTTTTGACTTAGCCACTATATCAATGCAGGATTCGTCAAAATCAATTGGCAGCAGATATACTGCTGCCTATCAAAATAAGAGGCAGCGCAATTTCTTAAATAATACAGATATTTACTTTTTAAAAAATATTTGTTTGACAAAAATTATTTGTGGTTTCAGGTTCCTGTACACATAATTATTTATCCTGTAACATCACTAAAATTATACAATGAACTTGTCTGAGCACTTACTTGGTTAATCCAAGCTTCAATACATGTAAAAAGTTCCTCAGTTACGAGTCCTTATCAGAGTCCCGTAACTAATAAAGGAATCAAATAGGCCGAAAACTCGGCTAACACGAATGGTGTAATAATAGTGAAGAAGCGGTACCGTATGTATACCAGTAGCTAAGCACTCGCGTAGACTGTCGTTTGACAACGCATCGGTCCTCGTAATTTCATCCACACACTACGTGAAAAGAATTGGCCCATTAGACAAGAGAGAAACCTGCTTATTGCAAGAAAATGCTTGCTTCAAGTAAAGCAAATAAGGTCTTCACCATAATCAAAGGACTGAGATAACCACCGTATTCGTTCCTTCTGTTCAGACATAGTTATGGGATGGCCCACGAAATGGGTGAAAGTCTTTAAAGATGGGCATTGAACAAACTTGTGCATAAAGACGTAAAGGAAAGTGGCGGACAGCCTTTCACACCTCATTACTTGGAGTGGCAATCAAAAGAAAACAGACAACTCTTCACACAAACATCACCAAAAGTCGTTATGTAGTGAGTGTCCTTCAAGTGTCAAGAAGTTTCTTTGATTTATGACATTTTTTAATAGAACATTCTTAAGTACAGAGAGTCAATGCTTACGCTCGGGTTTCCCAAAAGGCTAAAACGAAGAATCACAAAAACAAATGTATACACTGAATCCACAAAAACAAATGTTTTAGCATGAAATCACAAACATAAAAGTTTAGCCATTTTCTCTCAAACTACTAGAACATTATATTTATGATGATAGACAATTTTTTCAAACCAAATTGCGTCTCTCTGACAGATCTAATTATGATTGTTAACCGCTTTCACAGCACTAAAGCGATAAGTAAAACTTACACAGCGCAAAACTTATAGGCCAGACAACATTTTCATTGGAAGAGCGCCATTAAAAACACCCGTTAGCAACCTTAATATATAGTCGAATAGATACACCCGTAACGTGGTAGTGGTTTGCTAACAGATGAACGTGTCCATGCTCCAACGCCAACCGCAAACGCTAACAACAAACAACAGATTCCCCCAATAGTTTCTTACATTAAACACATGCACCTCATAAAATGAATTGTGTAAAGAAAATAAAAACAACAGCGATTAACTTCTTACAACCGTACACAAAGTTTACAGTTACTTTTAAACACACTCCTACCCAGATATAATCTTCGAAGAGTGTCTGCAGCGTAGATTGCGATATAAGACAGGCTGAGACGGTGCGAGAGATGCAGATGAAGAATGCATGCGACAAAACAACAATTCCAGCAAAGACCAGGCAAGCTACGCTATCCCATCGTCTTCTACTAGCACAAACAGAGGCATTAATTTGAATCTTCTAACCATTCCGCTAATCCTAACACAGCACCCTTTAGGCAACATTCAGCATATTGTATTTTATTGTATTGTATTGTTGGTAGTATTGTACTTGAAGTTTATATTATTTAACCATAGTAAAAACAATAAATTAAGACATATAAACTTTTGCTTGCTGAAATCTTCTGATTGGGCAACTACTCCAATAAGCTTCTATTTATGAAAAATATTACATTTTTTTTACTTTGAGTGATGAAATATTAATTTTGCATGATAGATATTAGATATTGTTTTCAGTTTTGCCAAAATGTATTAAAACAATCAATTTGTTTTACATTTTCTAAACAAGAACTGTTAGTTTAGCTATTCAAAAGATCAAATAAAAAATATTTACAATCGTAAGAAAAGTGGAATATTAGTTCTAACCCATTACACAAAGATAGATTTAATAATTTTAAGAAGTTGTTTAGGTGTTCTATAGCAGAAGCTAAAAAGTCTGCAAATGATAATTTCATACTTAATTCTAAAAATAAGTGCAAGGCAGCATAGTCTGTTATTAAAAATAATTTGGATAGCATAAGGGAAACTGATATTACTATACCTGTTCAGACACTTAATAATTATTTTTCTGATGTTTGTTCAAACGTATCCTCCTGATGCAACTGAGCTTTACCTTTTAAATAATTTGTTGTGCCAAGCTGAAACACCCAATGAATCTTTTGAATGGAAGTATATTTTCAGCTGTACTGTTTACAGGATCTTGTTCTGTATACAGGAATTTTCCCTGACTGTATAAAAATGTCAAAAATAACACCTATTTTTAAGAAAGGCGATAAAATATAGCCCGAGAGCTATCATCCTATTGCACTAGTGCTAATTTTTAGTGATGAGTCAGCGCTCGAGCAGTTCGGATCGTTATCTTATCTGTGCGTGTTCCCAATATTAAACCTTTCGCCTAACCTATATTAAGTCTATAATTTTCATTTGTTACTTATTATTTATTTTTAATATGCCTAACTGCGGTAAGTGTGCTAAAGTTATTAATGTTAAGCAACTGAAAGGGGTGTGAAACGATTGCAGTAAAGAATCTCATGCATCATGTCTACGGCTGATGAGGCAAGTGGCGGACATTGATTGCTTTGTTTGGAAGTGTTCTATCTGCGCTTCATCAAGAAAGGAAAGTATGCGTTTGGAATCTGATGCTGAACGCAGGGAAAAACTACCTAGAAGATCTAAATGAAAGTTAATCCAAGAAATAAGAGCAGTCAAAAAGACATAGCTAGTAAAGGATATAATGGTCGCAAATGAAAGCTCCTGAATGATAGACTCGAAGAAAATACATCTGTCCCCTTAAAAATGCAAGATGAAAAAAAAGGAGAAATTTTTTCAATCTGATTGAGCAACTGACCACAGGAAAATAAACAGCTTAAACAAAGATCAAAGGTCTTGAAGAGCGGCTGGAAGACTTAGTGAGGGTCAGATAACAGTAAGGTCTAAATGCTGTTCAAGATAGATACACGGCATTGCTCATGAACGCTAATGAAACATGCTTGTGGACTTATATAAGTACTGGGTAATAAGCGCTTGGATATGATATATCTCTATACTCACTGAAGAAGAGACGAGCGTCTGCCACCGATTTGGGAGTGTAAGACTCTACAACTCACAAGATAATTCATATCTCACCAGGATCTTATTTATTGTAAAGGGTTCTTTTAGATACGTCTTCTGACACAAAACTAGAAGAAATTTCTAAGAGACGTCGTGTGATGAGCACACAGCTGTGTCCGAACCGCAGACACATGGGGAGAACAGACGACCGATTTGTTGTCCTCGATCCTACGTCTAATGATTCCCGTTCATCCTGGAATCCGGCGAGGAGTCTCTAGCTGTTTAGCTTATGACCGAGAGGTGGGATCCACATATGAGTTCTATGTACTCCTACAAGATCCTGTGGGTCCGAACGGAAAAATATACGTGAGGCGTGATGTCTTCTAAAAGCCGTCTTTCCACCATTGTTATCTCCAACTCAGGACTCTATTATCTGTAAGTTTTTTTCTGTCAACTATTTCTATATATATAGTTATCATTTATATCTCTTTCTATTTTCCTCTTCTACTCTTGTTTAGTAATAATTGTATATCAAGACTTTTGTTTTTATAACATTAGTTCACTGGCGTTCTAACTAATACTTTTACGTTTTCTCATATTAATTTATTTGTTGTTTCTTCTTTTTCCTATACACTAATCATCATTTACTCTCTTATCGCAAACTCTTTTTTCTTTCTTTTAGTATAAATTCAATAAACACACTTACTCATAACTAGTCTCTATACTCATTACCACTTTTACTCATTTACTCATTACTCTAAACAATATGTCTAAACAATTTTTTAAACTTTAATTATTATTTTATTTTTAAAAAATGAAAGTCCAGTCACTATCTTATTAATAAAGGCAAAACAAGAAAAAGCCAAAACAAGTAAGGGAGGGATAGGGGGAAAATACCACCGATGCCCCCATTCACTGTAAAAAAAAGACACAACCAGACTCACCCCCCCCCCAACGACCCCCCCCCCCCCGCCCCCCCCCCCCCCCCCCCCCCGCCACCCCCCCACCCCCCCAACGCCCTCCCGCTCACCCCCCCCCCCCCCCCCCCAACCCCCCCCCCCCCCCCCCCCCCCCCCCTGACCCCCCGACCCACCCACCTCTCAACCCCCCACCCCCTTCCCCCGCCCCCCCCCCCCCACCCCCTCCCCCCGCCCCCCCCCCACCCCCCCCCCCCCCCCCCCCACCCCCCCCCCCAAACAACTTCACGAAAAAAAACAAAAAAAAACAAAACAAAAAAACGAAAAAAAAATAAACGAAATGACACCACACCTGCAAGCCAGTCCCCAATAAGTCCGACTGGTCTATATACAAAATCAGGGGGACGTAATTTCCACCAACCGTCCCCGCACTAGATAGCCCCCGGGCCCTAGGTAACCAACCCGCCATCTCACACAAATGCTCCTCCTGCCGTAGTATCTCCGTTTGTATCTTCGTACACCCACAACCACACACACCCCAGGGACCAATCCTCCGATCCCCCCGAACCCCCCACCAGACACCCACCTACCACCCCCAATTCCCCTAGACCGTTTGTTCACATTAAATCCAAGGCAATGATCTGTACAGAAATACAAGATTCAAAAATAAAAAATAAAAAAAAAAAAATAAAAAAAAATAAAAAAAGAACAAAACCAACTAAAAAAAAAAGAAAACCCCATAGTCAAAAAAAAACCCAACAACAAAAGACTACCCCCCAAACCAAAAAAAAAAACAAAAACCCCCCACCCACAACAAACAAAAAAAACACAAAAAAAATGAAAAAAGAAAAACAAAAAAAAAACCTAAAAATAAAGAAAAAAAGTAAAAACAAAAACCCAAAAACAATCAAACCACCCCAAGCACCCAATAAACGATCTATCATACCCAAAAACCAAAAAACACATGTGTAGCGCAACAGGCCCCGCCCCCCCCCTTGTTAAAACCTCCTCAATACCGAAAACCCCGAAAACAACACAAAACGCCCCCCCGCCGCCCCCCACGCCCCCCCCCCCCCCCCCCCCTCCCCTGCCCCCCCCCTCCCCCCGCCCACCCCCCTTCCCTCCAGCCCCCCCACTTCAACCTCCCCCCCCCCCCTCCCCCCCCCCCGCCCCCCCCCCTCCCCCTCCCCCCCCGCCCTCCCCCCCCCCCCTCCCCCCCCCCCCCCCCCCGCCCCCCCCGCCCCCCCCCCCCCCCCCCCCCCCCGCCCCCCCCGGCAAACTCATCCCCCCCCCCCCCACCCCCCCCCCCCCCCCCCCCCCTCCACCCCCCCTCAAAAGATATATAACACGGACACACCCCTCTACCCAACTCTCTTCCCTAACCCTACCCCCTGCCCTCTCCAGTGTCCCACACAACCCACAACACATCGTCGCTCCCCAGCCCCCCTCCCCCACCCACTCCTCCCCCCCCCCCCCGCCCAACCTCCAGAATCAATCCCCGACCTCACAACCACCCTACCCAACAACCCCCCTACAAACGCCCTCCTCACCGACATATTCACATACCTGGATCACGATTAAGCCCGACCACATAAAGACCCCCACACGCCCAACCCTTGATACCTACACCCTCCCTACCAACATACAACCTCTACCACATACACACACCCCCCCCCCCACGCCCCACCCGTGTCTATCTCTTCTTCCCCTCTCTCTCACCCTAACAAAACCCCCAATCCTCAACCCGAACAACACCAAACCCCCCAAACCAAACCTTCCTAAAAAAACCCCACCCCACCCACAACCACCTCCCCCCCACCTCACACACCCCACCCCCTCCCCCTACGTAATCTCAAATTCAAAAATTCCCCAGTGTCTCCACATAACCAAAAGTGTTAAATAAAGGGGATAAAATCATTATATACTTAAAATAAAATATAAAAAATACTATAAAAAAAACCACATATATTATAAATAATATTAGTAAATAGTAAGATAGTCCCAGCATTTAATGTCTAACTATATTAATTTATTAAAAGTTGAATACCGAGTGATATAATATGTAAGAACAATAACCTTGAAATTGTATTTATTATATTTA
>JAQJVL010003366.1:0-62632 GCA_035578905.1 Stictocephala bisonia
CTAAAGTCTCAAAAAGTGTTTTTAAACAATCTTTTCATTAATTGGACCTAAATATTTTAATCAATTACCACTGACATAAAAAGTAGTACAAATTTGAAATGTTTTTCTATGAATTTGAAGAATTGGCTATTTACGAAACAAGATCTAGACTATTTGGATTTTTGTTTAATATAAATATTGACAGTTCTTGCAATTAATATGGTTTCTTGTTATTTTAGTCTTGTAATGTATTTTATATAAGAAATTTTAAATTAAGTAGCAATAAATATAGTGTAAGATGAATTTAAGATAACTTTTAAGTGTTTCATGCGCTACAGAGTTTTATTTTTACAATGTAGAAGCTGGACTCATGTTCCATGTTTATAATATGTTTTATTAAGTTATATTTTGTGTTTTTTCAGTATTTTGTAAATAATTTTGTACTGGTCACAAATACTTGTAAATGTGGTCAGTTTTTCCGAGCCGTATTATTGTTTTATATTTGTAAAAATGGATGGAAATAAATCATTTTTATCATCATTATTATTATCATATAGAACCCAGACATGGCTTTAAGCTGTGTAACTGACGTTGTCAATGAATGTAAAGTTTTTAAAGGCAATACAATTATTATTAGTAAGAGCAAATGGTCTTAAGTATTAAATAAAGATATGTCAGCAGGCGTAACAAAATGTTGTGTTTGGTGCCTGGTTATATTAATGTCTGCTATAAAGAGATACTTTCATTTTATTCATCGATTTACCCCTTTTTATTATGTATTTAGAGATATGTATGTACATTCTACTCATAAACCAGTTTATTTTAGTAAATATTGTACATGTTTCTAAATTCAACTTACAAGTAGTGTATTTTGTGTTGCTAAGGGGATCCAGTTAAGTTTAAAGATGCACAAGTTACTGACAAATCTGATGAACTTGCATGGATCAATGGCGAAACCTATGACCAAGTCTTCAGTGACTGGTCTATGTCGGCTAGTGGAACTTGTCAAGACTGTGCGAGAAATTTACCTTAGACATAGTACAGTTATTGCTCGCAGTGTCGGTCATATCATACAGAGATTTTCCTTTCAAGCTCTCACAATCTTAGCTTCAGTTAAGGTAAGAATGCTACTCATTAATCATAAGTAACTTTCCTCCCAAAAATATAAATAAAAATGTTTTAATTTACCAATAATAATTAGTTGGTTGAGACGTTGTCTTGTTAGACAAATATAAGTTTCTCAATCTAATTCTATTAAAAGCCAAAACAAATTTTGACTAGAATCAGTGAACGATTCTGTCTATCTGTTATTTGGATATTACTTTAATATAAGATTCTTTCTAAAAAAATGATAGCCTTAGTTTGTGACCAAGTTATGATCAATTTATCTGCACACATTATAATTTGTGTTTGCTCATATTATGATGATATCCATATCAATATAACAGTTTTTTTTCTATACTCTTATATTACATCAATCTTTTTCTGCACAAACTATCAAATATGCACATGGCACTTGTTTTGGTTTTAAAATAATCAAAGTAATCGCATGAAAAATGATGTAAGACATGTTCAAATCACATAAAATTCACTTTATTTATAATTATACAGTAAATTTACATGAATGCTGTCATAACAGCAATTGTTTGTTGTGATTGTTTAGAAAAACCTCATGGCAGACAAAAAGTTTAGTGAAAAACATGTTGACAAGTTGTCATCACTGGTAATCGCAGAACAATGTCTGAGTGGGCCGCCAACTCGGCTGAGGCTTCTCATCGCTCGTCTGGCATTGTCAGTGGCAAACCAGCGCAATACATTCAAGGAGGAAGAAGCGCTCAACCTCTCCGCTGCCCTGTCAATACTCTGTCGAGTACCAGACATGCTTTTCCAACTAGACAAAGCGACTAACTGTGATTTCCTCTATTGGCATCGAGTTATCCTTCCTGTCTATTTCACTGCACTGTGTGAGAGTAAAAGCCAGCTTAACAGGATCAAGGTTAGTGTACTGTATAGATAATAATTTTATTAATAATGAAATAGGGTACAAAATAATTTGTTAGTACTTAGGCCTATATTATAAAAATAATAATTTAGTACAAGTGAACACAACACAAATATTTTACAATATAAGAACAAAATGCATAAATACTATGGTTATCGATTTTGGCAAACCACATTTACCTTCCTCAGACCTGAGGAAGATTTTTTTTTAATCCCTCTTGCCGGAGGAAGGTAAATTTAGTTTGCCAAAATTGATAACCATATTATTTGTCCGTTTTGTGCTTATATTGCTATAGATTTGTGTTGTGTGACATTTATTTGTATTGTATCTGTACCAATATGTAATATGCTAAGAAACTAAATAACAATTCAAAATAATAATAGAATAGTAGTGAACAGTATGAAATAAT
Source organism: Stictocephala bisonia (assembly GCA_035578905.1). Taxonomy (NCBI): domain Eukaryota; kingdom Metazoa; phylum Arthropoda; class Insecta; order Hemiptera; family Membracidae; genus Stictocephala; species Stictocephala bisonia. Next base: position 2,391 of record JAQJVL010003366.1, read on the forward strand.
AGTAGTTTTTAAATCTTCAGTTTTTTATTTCTTATTTACTCCACTTGATAGGTAGGATTTACTGATTTACTATCTAAAGGGCTACATTTTTCTGTTGTTACAAAAAGACCTAAGTGCTCGGATTTTCATTAATGGGAATTGAATCGGGGCTGCTCTACCAGCTACCTGAGGAGGATGGCTGACTCAGTTCAGCGTGTGAGGTCCAGTATCGCCCTAAGAAAGAATCCAACCCGACCAAACCTAGACCTCTGTAAAAGCTGAACTTAACACTCTAAAGGCCCTCAAAAGTGAACAGGACATAACAATTTTACCTGCAGATAAAGGAAATGCCACAGTCATATTAGATAAAAACTACATACGAACACAAAAATCAAGAAACTCTTAAAGATGGAAAATACACAGTACTAAATAGAGACCCAACTAAATCCTTTGAAAGGAAAATTGAACAAACCCTTAGAAAACACAAAAAATACATGCCCGATAAATTACGTAGTAGGCTAACACCACATCACTCCAAAACACCACACATGTAATGGGCCTACCCAAAATTCACAAACCTAACATTCCCTTACGACCTATTGTTAGCTCCAAAGATTCTCCTGCCCGTGAATTATGCAAGTTTCTCCTTCCAATAATCACTCCTTTGGCTAACAACACAACATCACACGTAAAGAATTCAAAAGAATTCACTGAAATGACAAAAACCATGACTATAAATAATAATGACATTCTTGTAAGTTTTGATGTAGTTAACTTGTTCACTAATATTCCGGTAAAAGAAACTTTAAGAATAATCGAAAACAGGCTTAACCAAGACACTAAACTTTCAGATCGTACCAAACTGCCAATTAACGTAATAATGGAACTTTTACAGCTTTGCACTGAATGTAATCACTTTGAAATAGAAGGTCAAATATACCGCCAGGATGATGGTATGGCAATGGGTTCCCCACTATCACCTGTTTTCGCCAATATCTACATGGAAGAGTTTGAGGAACAAGCAATTGCTTCCTCAAATCTCAAACCTAAGGTTTGGCTTAGGTACGTGGACGACACATTTGTCTGCTGGAGTCACGGCGAACCAAATTTAGAAGAATTTTTAAAACACTTGAACAAGGTTTCACCCACAATTAAATTCACCATGGAAAAAGAAGTAACAATAAATTATCATTTTTTGGATGTAAATGTAGAAAAAACAAAACATTGGCCTTAAAACATCAGTCTACAGAAAACAAACTCACACAGGAAAATACCTCAATTTCAATTCTAACCAACCCACAAACTGTTAAAGAAAGGCGTAGCCTCTCTCTTTGATAGGGTCCAAGCATATGGTCGGAGGCAGACAAAACTAAACTAGATAATGACTAAATAATGTTCCAAAGATCTAATAAACAATGGCTACCCTCAGTCTCTCATAAACAAATAAGGAAACGGAAACAAACAAACACCCACTGACACAGAAAAGCCTAAAGCATTCATGTCCATTCCATTTACGCCCAACCTTTCAGAAAAAATCAGACGCATAGCTAGGAAATACAAAATCAGAACATCATTCAACACACAAAACACATTATGACAGTCCTTTAACTAAAACTAACCCAAAGAAATGAGGAGCAATCCTCCAAAAATGTAGTATATTGCATTACTTGTGAATGCAATGAAAAATACACAGGGAAACAAAGAGACCACTGGAAGTTAGGCTAAAAGAACACAAAAATAACATTAAAAAAGGAGACACTACACATTCTAAATTATTTTCTGCTGTATATGCTTGATGGAATTGCTTTGGTTGTAAATTAAAAGTCATTTTTTTAAATAAATTCCACAAATTTTAATTTTATAAGAGCGCTTTCGCCGGTTAAGGCATCTTCAGTTGTAATACATTATATACAGAAAACATATGTGAATAAAAATAACAAAAAAATCACATGTAAAACATTAAATACTAGTTAAATTAAATTTAAGTGGCTAAGTTTGATAAGAATTATTATGAATTAAAATATGGCTTAGAGTTTTCAATTTTCGATGATATTTCTTCTTTAATTAAAGGTAAAAATATATTACTAAAATTTAGAGACGGTTGGGAAATACATTCATCTTTCAAAACTGCCATACATGCACTTTCAATTTGGTTTCTCTTGGTCCATAAAGGTTCTTTTAAAATTACACTTGTAGAATTAAAATTGATATCATGTTTTTCATTAATAGCATGTTCAACTAATTTTGATTTTTCTGTATTTTCTTTTTTATAATTGTAAATGTGCTCATTTATTCTTTTTGAAATTGGTCTTGAAGTTTGACCTATATACGTTTTATTGCAATCACAATCAATTTTATATATTACATTCTTTGTTTCTTGTTGTTTATTTTTTGGTTTTAATTTAGTTAAATGGCTTCTTAGATTGTTGGACGAATTAAATACAGTTCTGATGTTAAATTTTGAATTAACTTTACGAATTTTTTCAGATATTCCTTTGACATATGGAATCGTAACTGTTGTTAGAGGTGTCTGTTGTTCATAATTTTTATTTTTAATAAAGCTTTTGTTTTTTCTTTTTGCTTTTTCAATAATTCCTCTAGGATAATCATTTTTAATCAACAGATCTGTAGTATCTTTTTCTTCAAGTATTTTGTCTTTCTTATCTGTGACTAATGTATCAATCCTTTTAAATAAACTTTGTACAAGACCAATTTTAACATGTTGAGGATGGTTTGAATTATAATTTAGATACTGTCCACTGAAAGTTTTTTTGTGAAAAAGAGAAGTCTTAATTTTGTTATCATTTATTTGTCTTAGTAATTAAAACGTCCAGAAAAGGAATTTCTCCATTAACTTCATTTTCAATAGTGAATTTTATTGTCGGTCTTATTTTATTTATATATGTTAAAAATTCATTCTGTATGTTCAATTTTTCTTCCCAAACACAAAAGATATCATCAATATACCTCAACCAAATTTTGGGTTTCATATTTTTCCAATCTTCAAAAACAATGTTTTCAAAATGATCCATAAAAATATTACTAATTATAGGACTGAGTACACCACCCATAGGTAGACCTGAAACTTGATTGTAAAATTTTGTTTCTATTTGAAAATAATTATGGTTAACACATACAGTGAGTAGTTCCATTATGCAATCGACAGAGAGGTTTGTTCTTGTTTTAAGATTATTGTCATTTTTTAGGAGTGTTTTAATCAAATTTAATGCTTCAGGGACAGGTACATTTGTAAATAGACTGTTGACGTCATAACTAACCATAATGTCACTGGATGTAACAGTAACTTCTTTGATTTTGGTAATAAAATCTTCAGAGTTTTTAATGTAAGATTGAGCTTGTCCAAACAACGGATTTATGATTGGTAACAAATATTTAGACAACTTGTACGATGGAGAATCTATGGAACTAACTATTGGCCTTAAAAGAATTAGGTCCTTATGAAGTTTTGGTAGTCCATGAAAATGAGGTGGTTTTGAATGTTGCGGACTTAACTTAAGAACAAGAGGTTTACCAATTTCATTTCCGTAATTTTTAAGTACACGTTTTATGTCTTTTTCAATTTTAACTGTAGGATCTTTGTTTAGTGAAATGTATTCATCACAATTAATGAGCTTTTTAATTTTACTATCATAATCTTCTTTTTCTAAAATGACAGTAACTTTTCCTTTATCAGCAGGAACAATAACTATGGACTCATCCGTTTTTAATGATTTAAGAGCTTTCAGCTCTGTAAGAGTTAAGTTATTTTTAGGTTGTTTTGAGTTTTCTAATGTTTTACGGATCAAGGAACGATAGTAATCTTTGTGTTCAGGAGGTAATAAATTAGCAGCTGAATCAATTGGCATAACCATGTCAACATTTAAAAAGTGCGTATTTGACACAGAAAAGTTAAGACCTTTGTTTAATAAGTTCAACTCACAATCTGTTAAATCTTTTTTAGAAAGATTTACAACAAATTGATTGGTTTCTGATTGGTTTGTGTCAGGGGATGATGAATTAGTTTCAGTAAAAGGGCATGATATCTTATTTATGGTACAAAGCCTCTGAATTTTTAATACTTGTTTAGTAAATACATTATGTATGGTATCATTAACCATATCAATAATGTTTCGAAAATGAAATTGGTAAACCTCTTGTTCTTAAGTTAAGTCCGCAACATTCAAAACCACCTCATTTTTATGGACTACCAAAATTCATAAGGACCTAATTCCCTTAAGGCCAATAGTTAGTTCCATAGATTCTCCATCGTATAATTGTCTAAATATTTGTTACCAATCATAAATCCGTTGTTTGGACAAGCTCAATCTTACATTAAAAACTCTGAAGATTTTATTACCAAAATCAAAGAAGTTACTGTTACATCCAGTGACATTATGGTTAGTTATGACGTCAATAGTCTATTTACAAATGTACCGTCCCTGAAGCATTAAATTTGATTAAAACACTCCTTAAAAATGACAATAGTCTTAAAACAAGAACAAACCTCTCTGTCGATTGCATAATGGAACTACTCACTGTATGTGTTAACCATAATTATTTTCAAATAGAAACAAAATTGTACAATCAAGTTTCAGGTCTACCTATGGGTGGTGTACTCAGTCCTATAATTAGTAATATTTTTATGGATCATTTGAAAACATTGTTTTTGAAGATTGGAAAAATATGAAACCCAAAATTTGGTTGAGGTATATTGATGATATCTTTTGTGTTTGGGAAGAAAAATTGAACATACAGAATGAATTTTTAACGTATATAAATAAAATAAGACCAACAATAAAATTCACTATTGAAATGAAGTTAATGGAGAAATTCCTTTTCTGGACGTTTTAATTACTAAGACAAATGGTAACAAAATTAAGACTTCTCTTTTTCACAAAAAAACTTTCAGTGGGCAGTATCTAAATTATAATTCAAACCATCCTCAACATGTTAAAATTGTCTTGTACAAAGTTTATTTAAAAGGATTGATACATTAGTCACAGATAAGAAAGACAAAATACTTGAAGAAAAAGATACTACAGATCTGTTGATTAAAAATGATTATCCTAGAAGAATTATTGAAAAGCAAAAAGAAAAAACAAAAGGTTCACTATAAATAAAAATTGTGAACAACAGAAACCTCTAACAACAGTTACGATTCCATATGTCAAAGGAATATCTGAAAAAATTCGTAAAGTTAATTCAAATGTTAACATCAGAACTGTATTTAATTCGTCCAACAATCTAAGAAGCCATTTAACTAAATTAAAACCAAAAAATAAACAACAAGAAACAAAGAATGTAATATATAAAATTGATTGTGATTGCAATAAAACGTATATAGGTCAAACTTCAAGACCAATTTCAAAAAGAATAAATGAGCACATTTACAATTATAAAAAAGAAAATACAGAAAAATCAAAATTAGTTGAACATGCTATTAATGAAAAACATGATATCAATTTTAATTCTACAAGTGTAATTTTAAAAGAACCTTTATGGACCAAGAGAAACCAAATTGAAAGTGCATGTATGGCAGTTTTGAAAGATGAATGTATTTCCCAACCGTCTCTAAATTTTAGTAATATATTTTTACCTTTAATTAAAGAAGAAATATCATCGAAAATTGAAAACTCTAAGCCATATTTAATTCATAATAATTCTTATCAAACTTAGCCACTTAAATTTAATTTAACTAGTATTTAATGTTTTACATGTGATTTTTTTGTTATTTTTATTCACATATGTTTTCTGTATATAATGTATTACAACTGAAGATGCCTTAACCGGCGAAAGCGCTCTTATAAAAATTAAAATTTGTGGAATTTATTTAAAAAATGACTTTTAATTTACAACCAAAGCAATTCCATCAAGCATATACAGCAGAAAATGAACACCTCTTAGAAAAAAGCGAAACTGGACGACTATGTATTTTATACAGAAAACTCAAAACTAAACAGAGGCTATGTACACAACATATTTGGTACAATAATCAATGCCGTAAGTTAAACATTTTTCCTAATTATATTCAGATCAAAATTAATTCAAAATCTCGTTCATCAAATACTGCTCTCAGTAAAGCTAAAAAAGTTTGGTTGACAGAAGAAATTAAAAATTGGTATCAACTTAGAGACAATGTTAGTAGATATCTCAAATGTATTCATGGATTACTTTCTAAAAGGTTACATTTTATTGAGTTTGATGTTTTTCAAAGTGAAACATTTGATATGGTTAATGATACCATACATAATGTATTTACTAAACAAGTATTAAAAATTCAGAGGCTTTGTACCATAAATAAGATATCATGCCCTTTTACTGAAACTAATTCATCATCCCCTGACACAAACCAATCAGAAACCAATCAATTTGTTGTAAATCTTTCTAAAAAAGATTTGACAGATTGTGAGTTGAACTTATTAAACAAAGGTCTTAACTTTTCTGTGTCAAATACGCACTTTTCAAATGTTGACATGGTTATGCCAATTGATTCAGCTGCTAATTTATTACCTCCTGAACACAAAGATTACTATCGTTCCTTGATCCGTAAAACATTGGAAAACTCAAAACAACCTAAAAATAACTTAACTCTTACAGAGCTGAAAGCTCTTAAATCATTAAAAACGGATGAGTCCATAGTTATTGTTCCTGCTGATAAAGGAAAAGTTACTGTCATTTTAGAAAAAGAAGATTATGATAGTAAAATTAAAAAGCTCATTAATTGTGATGAATACATTTCACTAAACAAAGATCCTACAGTTAAAATTGAAAAAGACATAAAACGTGTACTTAAAAATTACGGAAATGAAATTGGTAAACCTCTTGTTCTTAAGTTAAGTCCGCAACATTCAAAACCACCTCATTTTCATGGACTACCAAAACTTCATAAGGACCTAATTCTTTTAAGGCCAATAGTTAGTTCCATAGATTCTCCATCGTACAAGTTGTCTAAATATTTGTTACCAATCATAAATCCGTTGTTTGGACAAGCTCAATCTTACATTAAAAACTCTGAAGATTTTATTACCAAAATCAAAGAAGTTACTGTTACATCCAGTGACATTATGGTTAGTTATGACGTCAACAGTCTATTTACAAATGTACCTGTCCCTGAAGCATTAAATTTGATTAAAACACTCCTAAAAAATGACAATAATCTTAAAACAAGAACAAACCTCTCTGTCGATTGCATAATGGAACTACTCACTGTATGTGTTAGCCATAATTATCTTCAAATAGAAACAAAATTTTACAATCAAGTTTCAGGTCTACCTATTGGTGGTGTACTCGGTACTATAATTAGTAATATTTTTATGGATCATTTTGACAATATTGTTTTTGAAGATTGGAAAAATATGAAACCCAAAATTTGGTTGAGGTATATTGATGATATCTTTTGTGTTTGGAAATAAAAACTTAACATACAGAATGAATTTTTAACGTATATAAATAAAATAAGACCGAAAATAAAATTCTTTATTGAAAATGAAGTTAATGAAGAAATTCCTTTTCTGGACGTTTTAATTACTAAGACAAATAAATGATAACAAAATTAAGACTTCTCTTTTTCACAAAAAAACTTTCAGTGGACAGTATCTAAATTATAATTCAAACCATCCTCAACATGTTAAAATTGGTCTTGTACAAAGTTTATTTAAAATGATTGATACATTAGTCACAGATAAGAAAGAAAAAATACTTGAAGAAAAAGATACTACAGATCTGTTGATTAAAAATGATTATCCTAGAGGAATTATTGAAAAAGCAAAAAGAAAAAACAAAAGCTTTATTAAAAATAAAAATTATGAACAACAGACACCTCTAACAACAGTTACGATTCCATATGTCAAAGGAATATCTGAAAAAATTCGTAAAGTTAATTCAAAATTTAACATCAGAACTGTATTTAATTCGTCCAACAATCTAAGAAGCCATTTAACTAAATTAAAACCAAAAAATAAACAACAAGAAACAAAGAATGTAATATATAAAATTGATTGTGATTGCAATAAAACGTATATAGGTCAAACTTCAAGACCAATTTCAAAAAGAATAAATGAGCACATTTACAATTATAAAAAAGAAAATACAGAAAAATCAAAATTAGCTGAACATGCTATTAATGAAAAACATGGCATACATTTTAATTCTACAAGTGTAATTTTAAAACAACCCTTATGGACCAAAATAAACCAAATTGAAAGTGCAAGTATGGCAGTTTTGAAAGATGAATGTATTTCCCAACCGTCTCTAAATTTTAGTAATATATTTTTACCATTGATTAAAGATGAAATATCATAGAAAATTGAAAACTCTAAACCATATTTTAATTCATAATAATTCTTATCAAACTTAGCCACTTAAGTTTAATTTAACTAGTATTTAATGTTTTACATGTGATTTTTTTTGTTATTTTTATTCACATATGTTTTCTGTATATAATGTATTACAACTGAAGATGCCTTAACCGGCGAAAGCGCTCTTATAAAAATTAAAATTTGTGGAATTTATTTAAAAAATGACTTTTAATTTACAACATTCTAAATTAGCTGAACATGCCTGGAACAATGAACACAGATTTAACTGGGATAACACTAAAAATACATCACAGGGAACCACATTTTTTTAAACGTAAATTCATCGAAGGTGCATTTATGAAACTAAATAATGAACAAGTAATCAGTCAAAGTAGCATAGAAGTTAGACCCATGTGGGTTCCTTTACTTAAAAACACACTTGATAAAAAGTTCAATACACTCATGACATCATCTAACCAGAATCCTTCACCACCTGCACCTACAACAATTAAACACAATTATTCTATTCTATTCTATTCCCCATGAGTCTACGTCCCCGTCCCCGTTACCTGAGTCATCGCATTTTTGGCTGATCTTGGAGCGTAACGTCCCTGACCTCGTCAGTCTGTGTATGGTTGTTGTGAAGTGTAGTGTGTATGTTTGTCTTGTCCCCGTGTTTTTATCACCTTGGACGGAACTTCGTAGACACTGCATTTGGATTGTATCATCCTCACTTCGTACCTGGGACGTCTAGACGCCATCGTCACTGCGGTCGTAAGACTTCGTCATTTTTGTAATATTTGATTATTGTAGTGTTTTATTCCTAATAATTGTTGTCTTTTCAGGTTAAAATGTAATTGTAATAGTAGTCTCAGCCCTTCCGAGTCATATATATCATTTTCGTGCATGTTGAATGTTATTTTAAATTAATAGTGTTTTTCAGGTACCATATATTTATGATTGGTTAATGTAATCTTATTTCATTCTGATTTGAACATTAATTTTAATTGTGTTTTAACATTTTTTCGTTGATATCGTGATCTTGACAGCGCCTAATTGGTTGTATTAATTTAACCCTGTTAATATTTTACATTTAGTATAAGTTGATTTTGTTGTACCCCATTCTAGGATCTAGGTATAAATGTAGATAATTATTAAAGTAGATAAGTTTATTAGTTTAAGAACGTAGTTTTATAACATGTTTGTGTAGATGTAATTTAGTATTTAGCACTTGAAAAAGGTTTGGGTTTACCAAATCGAAACGTCGTGATTGGTAATTTTCACGTAATGATGGCAAATTGTCCAACTACCTTTGTCTCCCTCACTTGATAGGGGTTATACTTTATTTAATAACTCTTTACAAAATTACTTTTTTCTATTTGTCCTTTGAGCTGTAAGTATGTATATGTTATTCCGCTATAACATGTCGTTTTGTATAAGTTATATATGTACAATTATTCTGTAATATGTTCACCATAAATTATTGTATTTTTTCTTCAATTTTAGTTTCTCATAATGTTTTACATACAGTGTTTAAGTTATCCAAAAGTCTCTGTGAGACTGTACAACTTAGTTCCCCACGCACCAGGTTCACTACCTTTGTGGGGACCTTTTCTATTGTTTAAAAATGTATAAGTGGTAATAGTATTTTTGGAAATAAATAAACAATTATTATTATTATTATTAATATAAATAAATTATCTGCATAATAAAATGATACCGTATTTAATTCAGAGTAAACAAGTAATAGTCCAAACAACTCTATATTTTTCTTGTTAATTTTCTTATTCTAAATGAATATTATAGATATTGTATTGGAGTTAAGTATACAATTAGTGGTTTGGTAAACCATTGTCGAATAAATTTCTGTCTTATCATGTACTGCATGTAAAATGTCATTCACTCTTGTAGTTATTACATGAATGTTGACATTTTGCAAATAAGTGAAATCTGGCGAGATCTTGTCCCTAAAGAACTAAAATATCTCAGCTTAAAGGCCTTTTAATTATTTAAATCTAAGTAAAGAAGAGATATTTAATTAGCAAACTAATTAAGAGAATCTTCCTCCAACTGACACTTCAAAAATAATTATTTTCTTTTTAAAACAGTTATCCACCTCACATACAGGAACTTTACTATATGAAAACCTTATTATTATTTTATTTATGGGTTTAATTACTGTTACTATATAAATTTTATGGAGCGGTCAGTTAAGGGGCTTTCTAGAACAGTTGGTCCAAGTTCACATTTCTAGTGTAGTCATGAAGTTTTTAACCCTGTGCTGCTCCGTGGTTCTGAAGTCTGTGATCTAACTAGTCCACAAAACTAAAATGACCTTGTCTAAGCAGACAAAGGGAACTGTGTCTTAGTTGGGTATTTCTCCCATTAATCATTACATATCTTTCAGAATTAAAAAAAAAAAAAAAAAAAAAAAAAAAACTATACTTAGTAGTTCTTTACAGTATTGTTGTTATTTCAGACGTCTAGAGCACTTTTTTTCATTGTGGCTTGCAAGCTTATAAAATAAACCATGTGGCTACTAAACCTTCATTCTTCCAGAGTGAAAGAAAAGTATATCTAAAACAAGAACTGAAATTCTAGCACTATTAATGTAATTTAGGTTATTTAAAACTTACTATACAAAAGTTACACTGTTTTAAGACAACAAAAAATTAATAATATTACTAATTGTAAACACACTAACAACTCTAATCATTCACCCTAATAATAGTCTAGGTGATAACAACTTGTAAAATTATAATACAAAATAATTGTTTTGTTTTCTAAAAATTATAACAAAATTTAAATAAATTAATTTCATAGAAACATTATTGTTCTCATTCCTAGTACATTTATAATCTCATTGTAAAATAAAATTAAAATAAAGCAATTTAATTAATAAAGTCAAATTTCGGATTAAAAACTAGAATACACTAATAAGAGGAATTTAGTAACTGTCATTTATATTTCTGCCTGTCAAAAGAACAACAATGAAAAAATATGTGGTTTGCATGTATTGCTGTTGTTTACTAAATGTATCTTCATGTAGGATAAGTTATTCTAAAACCGCTCTAAATTTACCTCTGAGAGGAGCACAACATGGCAACATTATATACATTGAGCTCCTTCCTGTTCCACGGCTAATTTGTTTCTGGCCCAGATCACATTAATAGTTTTATAAGTTAAAATTGTCCGATTTTGACATTTGTAATCAGTAAAAAAGTATTTCCCAGTTAAACTATAAAGTTTTTAATTCCCACTGCAAAAATAAATTTGTACTGTCATACATTCTTTCCAATTGTGAGTCACCGAATATAAAAATGAGAGGAGGGCTGAGACGTTCTAGCGTGCAATGTTATTCAATCTCTCTGTTGTAGCCCCAAACTCAGAGGGTAAAGCTAGAATGGGCTTAAACTGTAGTTGTATTTGTATCTGCTTGTAAATTATTCTTAGTTAATAACTTGAAAAACAAATTAGATTTAAGGGGTTATTTAGATAACTATATTTGAATGTTTTTAATAATTAAATGTTAAAGTGTTATTGATTTAATTATATGTTGTATAATTAGATGTAAATGCTTACAGTATAACTTTTACGAAGCTGTAGAAGACAGTGTAAGGCCATGAATGCTGTTCTGCAACCGCAAATCAGGTACCCTTTTTAAATCCAAGAAATAACTCTACAAGCTGAAACCATAAGGTACATAAAATACTAATACTAATGACTAATATTTTAAGACTTATGTTTTAACAAATAAATAAAGCTTGACCCCAGTTAGAAGTTTTACAACATGGGTGTTAGAGCAAGATAATTTTTTAATGGATAATTATGAAGACTGTTCTATATCATAATCACTAGAAAATATTGAAGCTTAGTTAGGATAAATTTTGATTTTTACAAGACGCGATGTTATCTTTTTAAAATGCAATAAATGACGGGGTAACAACGTGTATCACTTGGAGCATTTGGATTCTGTTTTTTCTTCTTGTATTGTTGTGACGCATCTACGTAATTGTATTGATGCTAATATGATCATAATCAATCTGGAATAAATTAGGCTATTGTCCTACAAGGTAAGAAGGTCCTATATCTCGATTATTTGAGGAGGGGTGAGGTGTTAATTAGAGTACTCTTAATATTTTTGTTGTAAGTATTGGAGATGAAAGCGCTCGGTAAATATCAACTTAAATACTAAACAATGCCTTAACTCTCTCGTGTTTGGGCTGAAATAACATAAATATGTAGTAGTAAATAGTTACTTTTAGATCCTTTGTTATAGTGCATACACTGTTTCGAAGTAAATTTATGGTGGTTTCAGAGACTAAAATATATGAAATATTTAAGTAGTTTACTTGTGAAGGCAGCAATTACTCAGGGTTGTTGGTTATGTTGATATGGCTTTCCATCAGGAATCTGCTCTGCTTCATAAAGTCGCATACTAGTTGGAATGTATCGTGCAGGGGATGGTTCGTACTTGTGATTATTAAATGTAGCCGACTTCCATCGTTTGAGTTGTGCAACATATTAGGATCAAATAATTTTGCTTATAATGTTACCGGTGTAATGTTCATAACTAACTGGTAGATATGTTTGTTGGTAAATATAACAAAAATATTGTTCTTTTTTTTGTTCATTCATTCGACTTATTAATAAAATAAGGTCATGGAGAAGCACTAAACATACAATCCATGATCTTCTAATGTGGCTAAACAATACTGAGAACACCATGTGTTTTCCTTTACTAGTTTATTCCATTCAACTTTCTTTTTTAACCTTGCTCTAATGCTGGTGGTATTTTTCTCCAGGCTATTAAGTTTTTAAGTGCTCTACAGTTGGCAACACTCAATCCACCTAACTCAAATGTGACTGTTTAATCCAGTTCGTTTAGTGACTGAAGAAGAGGCAGTGGCCTCGATAATATTTCACTATCAATTCTTTGCTGATGTGATTGTGGTCTCTTTCTACAGTGTTACCAGTTAACACCAAAGTTTATCAGTAATGCTGCTTTCCTTTTATTTCATTACCTACTGAAATCTCGGCCTGTGCCCAAATTCAAACTGTAATCAATTTGTATGAAAATAGGATGGCCAGCTTGTTACAATTGTAATGCTATTAAGATTGGTTAATATTAATAAGAGGACAAGAAACAAAAATATAGTTCTAGTAAACTAACAGAAAAAGGCCTTATGATGAAATGTTTTTTAATAATCAACTCTTTATTTTGGTTATAAACCAAAGATCCAAGAATAATTAGTTAAAGTTATTTTGTGTTATTTCAGATTATTAAATCCATATGTGAAGAAATGGAAATACAAACTGAGAATTCATGCCACACTCTCACTGAAAGTCTCAAGAGAATCGACTTCTTGTGTCAACCTGACACCAAGAACATGCTTTCCCTTTCACATCTGATTTGTCTTCCGCCGCGTCATCATCTTAAGGTTTACATAGTAATAGCAGTTTCAAATATAGAAGGGCAAAATTCCAGAATTTAGAAAAATTTCATAGGAAAGCTAGGCTTACCTTGTTTTATTCCTCTTCTAAAAAAAATAGCAAAATTGATACAATTAGGCATGCTAGAACTTGTTCTATGATCATAAATCTATGAAACACTACGTTTGGAAGTAATTCGGTTTAAACGGAGGGGAAATGCAGTTAGAGTCAAGCTGGAAAATTATTTTTGATGCAGGGCTGTCAACATTATTGAATAAAGTAGAAACTAGTTCAAGTTATTTGGGAGTTTATGGAATGTTTATTTACTATACAGTTAATACCCCGGTAAATCATAACTAATTGGGGGGGGGGGGACAAACAGATGTGTTGGATTTCTTATAAAGTTCTGATAAGTTTTTATATCGTAGGCGTATTATCTCTAATTCCAAGCATTCTTTCAAACTCTTGGGCATTGTTTAGAGAAGTTTGTATGTTTAGGAAACTGTTAGTGGGGCTCTGCAGTCTGCTGAATCAAATACAAAAATTGGTTTATTCCCCCAAAAAAGTTACAAAATTAACAATACAAATATAACTGAGAAATGATTCACATGGGCTAAAGTATTAAGTGAGGCCGAGTAGTTCATCAATCATAACTGTTTCCTGGTGGATTGATGGAAGAATTAAATAAAAAATACTTAGTATCCTATTTTTATGAAATACAAATACAAATGACAAATTATACCAAATGACGAATTCCAACATAAACTCTAATACCAGTCGACAAAGGAAAAAAAAAAAAAAATGATGAAATACGTTGGTACGTCAGGAAAAGTTAAGTTCCGGTTTGTAATAAAATTTAATTTGTCTAACAGATACAGAACAAATATTTATTGCACTCTAAATTATAAACTCCTTACTACTTCTTCTACATAACTGCCAAAATTTTGCAAGGCATTTGTCATAGCGGGAACAAGTTTTTCATAATGCCTTCTTCATAGACGGTTGCCGCTGTGTCTTCAACCATTGGGACACATTTTCTTTCAGGCTCTTCGTCACGTTGAAGTGATGGAGCCAGGAAAGACTGTAGATGTTCCGAACGAAAGATGAAAGTGAAAGTGTAGGAGCAGAGGTCAGGGCTGTACGGTAGGATTTGTCAAAACACGTCACAGCCAATCCTGTTTGACGGTTTTTTATCGTCACATTTGCAGTGTGTTTGGTCCTCGTGCAGTGTCGTGGAGAAATACAACACCTTTTGGACAGAAATCCTCGGTGCTTATTCTGTATATGCGACGGCGCTAATTTACTCAGTGTCTGCAGTAAACTTTGCATTGATTGTTTGACCTCGCGGTAAGAAATCAATCGTATGATGTCGCTTCCGGTCCCGCAAACACTGTGCACTATTTGATTTTTCGAGGAGTGTCCAATGATTGTTTCGGCTTAAAGCCTTTGCTGGAGATGAAGGTGCCTCATTCTCCATTGATTGCGCTTAGTCTTCTGGGGGTCATATTAGAAACCCAAGCTTTCATCTCCTGTGACTATCTGTGACAGAAAATCTTCACGCCTTCAACATAACGGTTCAAAAACATGAAGTGCATACTCTTCGCGTTGTGTATTGTGTTGCCTCAGATTAAGAATTTTCGGAATCCAACTGTGAGCAAAGTTTTCGAATTCAGTTTGTTCGGTAACATTTATGATTAATGCTGTGAGATTTGGGGAATTCATAGCGTGAGACTTCATTGTAAATTACGGTTTTCTTGATTTCTCATCAATCGTGTGAACCCAGTTCTTTCTGTAATCAAAATTGGACGGCCCACCTTCGTTCTTATCATGCACTTAATTACGTCTTATTAAACTGTCAGGGTCCCATTTCTCACAAATTGAAATCACTATCGCATTTTTGTCGTAAAAACTGCAAATTTGCGATAAATGGTCAATCGCGGGGTCCTTTCTTAGCTCTTCGAAAAACGAAAATCACAGATCTGATTTCACAAAGTGTCGGGTATTTTCGATCAACACGACATTTTAAACCCAGCACAACAAAGGTACGAGATGACAACGATCTCAAAATGGCGCACGTTTCTGCTCCTTGATACAGAGCGTCTGGGCCGTCATGTTTCCGCGCTCATGCGTGGTACTGCGATCGCAGCGTTAGTCTGCGCGGATTATAAATGGAAACGGTAACTTACTTTCTGGATACGTACCTGTTAGTAATTAAGGAAGAAAGAAACAGAAAAACAATGACTCTCAGACGCAGAAGACACTACACTCATGCGCCAACCAGTTGCTACACATCATTCGCGCACGACGCATTCACTCATATATACAAATCACGAACGCGCGCACACACACTCCTACCAAGAGACATACGAACACTCCGCCACACATACTGCACAATATGCTATGTTGCGCATCATCCTTACTCATGGCGCACACAGACGCACGCACAACCTCTCATGTTACGCACCAGACGAAAAACACCATGCATGTACTCACAACGTGACACACACTCACACACACCACATACGAGCATTTCAAGGGTGATCCAGAAAGTAAAGAGAGTTTTAGGGTATAAAAATTAAAAAACGAAGATAACAACTACAGAACTTTATTTTTACTACTGTACAGCTAAACCTAGAGCCCTCCTTCTTAAATGTAGTTGCCTTGGTTGTCATGGCATTTATTGTACAAAGGAATCAGTTTTTCTATTGGCTCGTGTATATACTCTTACAGCCGCAATGATCTGAGCAGGATGTCACTTTTCTTTCAGTTCTTATCGTTTCCAATTCTTCACCAAGATGTTTTTAGTTTTCGGACGAACAGATGGTAATCTGGAAGGGCGTGTGACTCCTGCTACAGGGGGGTTTCCAAAACTTTCCATTTAGACTTGAAGATCTTGCTGGGTTCGTACCGATGCATGGGGAGCATTGTGTGGATCAAAAACACTTTTTTGAAACTATGCTAGTTCTTTGTTCTGTATTGCCCGTTGAGTCTTTGCAGGGTTTCGCAATAGGTTCTGGAATTTATTGTTTATCCCTTGGCAATACTCGCCCATGGTAATAAATCCTTTGCAGCGTCCCAAAAAACGGTTGCCGCATCAATTTTCTTGTGTTCGCGAATTTGATTTTTCTTTTACGGGTTTCAGAGGGGGCGAGTTTGTGTGATGCCACTCATGGGATTGTTCGTTTTGTTTCTAGGTTTTGTACGAACCCCAAGGTTACATCTTCGGTTCACCAATACGATCGAGAAAAAGTACACCTATCACTATCCATATCGGGTAAGAAGTTCAAGGGCTGTCCATTTGTTTAGTTTGAAATGAAAATGCTTTATCTTTATTCATGCTTTACAATACAGTATAAGTTACAATATATTTGGTCAAGGAATAAACTCGACTATCCTACACAGTTGCGATTGGTCGGCATATAAACAAAGAACACTTATCATGTCAACTAAGTCCAGCTGCACTTGAGAAATTGGTGTGTTCGGCACTCTGTAGGGCTTATTCATTTACTTATTAATGTGGACAAATTTTATCTCTGATATCTATTTCAATTGATTGAACAAAACCAAAGAATAATTTCGAGGGGAAAAATTTTTGTAAATATTGTTCTTATCAATATTGAGTAGGTTTGTAGCTTTCGTTTTATACCTATTAACCTTTTAATTTTATTTAAATCCAATTATGTACAATTTTTACACACTTCAATATTATTTGATAAAAAGAAATGTTATGATTATTTTGTTAATTGTTTGGTTTCTTTAGAGTCTCAACAGCCATTCTTAACATGAAAATTAAATGTTTTAATAGATTTTGCAATTTTTAACTGTCAATTGGCAACATATTGTTACATTTTGGGCCCAAAAAAACAAACGATTTATAAAAACAGTGTTTATTGCAACTTTGGCCTTTTTACTATTTTAGTTTTGTATTCCGCGTCATGTATGGAATATATAGTTGTTCTGTTCATTTTGTTTCCACTTCTTTTGAAAGTATTTGTAGTCTCTTTAAACTGAATTATATGTCTTGGTGGGACTT
Source organism: Stictocephala bisonia (assembly GCA_035578905.1). Taxonomy (NCBI): domain Eukaryota; kingdom Metazoa; phylum Arthropoda; class Insecta; order Hemiptera; family Membracidae; genus Stictocephala; species Stictocephala bisonia. Next base: position 20,133 of record JAQJVL010003366.1, read on the forward strand.
TGTGAGAAACTTTGGAACCACCGAGCGCACATTTTTTTTTTGCCAAAGATTTCATGTAAGTGGGATCGAGGAAAGTTGGAATAGCGTCTTTTAAAGTGGTTAAGTGAATCGCCGGTTTCTGCATTTTGTTGTCAAACTTTTTTCTTAAATTGCATCGTCACGCTTTTTTCTTAATTCTTCAATGGCTGCACATTCGCGTTTTCATGTACACATTGGTTCTTCTTGGTTGAACATAATGACCTTTTCTCACTGAAGATGCGTTACTTATCAATTCACAATAATATAGTCGTTGTATTTGTGCTATAAATTTCGATTAGGGAATATTTTTAGCATTCTGTAAAACGTATGACACTGTGCCCTTCGCATTTTGGCGGGATTTCAAGTGGGGCGCCATTTTGAAATGTTTACAGAGTAAAGACCGCTGTACCGCCAAGGAAACGAAACTCGCTCACACTGGATCCGGGACAGCCCGAGGTAACTCGGTTTTGTATGCAGTCGCAGTGTGGGGCGATGGCGCCACATGTGATTGCACAATCGTTCCTTTACTTTCTGGGACGACTCGTAATTACGCCAATCGAACATGAACTAAACAATTACACTTTGTTCCACACTGCAACTGTTCATAGCACCGACGCCCATATAATCCAGTACATTCAAAGCTCTAAATTATACTAAATGGAATTCATTAATTTGTCAACATTTAATCTTCCTAAATTAATTAAAGAGTTATTTATTAATTTTTATAGGGACGTTATCTTATAAGTATCATGATATGTCTTATGCAGGCCAGTAATTTAGTGAAAAACTGAATATTTGAAAATCATAAAACCAAGCTGGGTTAAATCTGGCTGATTTAGGCAGTCTAGGAATCTATATACTAATTTATTGACGGTTCTAGTTGGATATTTTCTGACCGATAATAGTTGAACATATTATTTTTGTTTCTATAATACTACAACAAGTAAACACCTTATGTAAAGCTGATTGATCGAAAAGACTTTTCTTTCATCACACAGCAAACTCTGTAGTGAAAACCTACGAATTTATTTAGAGAGTTTTGTAACATCCTTAATGTGTTAATTTAAAGGTTAAAATTATTGATTTGTATGTAGACACCCTGTATTATACCATACTGCAAAACAGATTGAATGTATGATAGAATAGCTGAAGATAAGGTCTGATGAAAAATATATTTTAGAGAATAAAAAATGAAAATAAATGTTCTTTTTCCTAATATAATTAATTGTTTATTCCATTTCATCCGGTATGAAAATTAATTAAAAAATAAGTAGACAAATGATTTTACAAATTTGAAGAACATTAAAAAATGTTAAAAAGTATGTAGGGGCTTGGATGATGATACCTGTGATCTGTACTGAAGAGTGTGACACTTGTAGCATCATTAACATTCGTTTATGACCTCCAGTTTCCCTACAGTTAAATTTGCAGATGTAATTTCAATTATCAAAAAGTGACGAAAGAATATTCTAAATTTACAGACCTGTATCAATATTGCCACACTATCCAAAGATATTCGAAACAGTTGTTAGGCAAATCAATATAATACTTTTTGAGAATAACTATATTTTCTCAGAAAACTGTGAGATCCCATCCCCCACCAAAATCTGGAAGTGTACTGGGGGGATGGCTTAAACAAGAATGGGCGTTAGAATCATGGGTGGCTGTGGATGGGTCAATCACAAACTCCTCGCTAGGTGAAGCTGAGATAGCTATTTATTCCAAAAGCAAAATTCATAAACATAAAAACAACTGGCAGAAGGCCACAATAATCAATTACACTGAAAAATCCATAAAGAAAACACAAAACTAACGAGAGATTACATAACTAATCACAAAAACAACAAACCCTCTAATACCAAATTATTTCAAAAATATGTGGCTATCTGCGAATTACTATAAGGACACCAAAGGAATTTATAGAAATACTTATGCAATGAATATTTGAAACATTTAGACACATCTAAATAAACGGAATTTGGCCCACATCCCATGAGTCCACCTGAGGCAAGGAGTAAGCGGAGTCCATGGGCAGCTCGAATTAAAGTTATAGACTAAAAAAAATTGATCCCTTTTGGTGAATTATTTAAAAATTAAAAAATTTTAAAAAAATATATTACATGTACCGTTCTAGTAAATAATTTTCTTCAAAAAAAATATACTAAAAACCTAACGAAATTAATAAAAGAAAAAACTCACTACTAAATCAATAGGCCTAACACATAAAAATAAATAATACATAATTTACCAGTAGGGCTAACAAATATAAATATTTAAACTAACATAAAATTTATAACTATTTAAAGGATTAATCAACATAAGGTTTTTAACATCAAAGGGTAAAAAAATAAATATATATTTGTCCCATGGCTGAGTGTTAAATCAAAAATGTTTCAGGTTCTATGGCCAGTTCCTAGGGCTCAGGCTGATTACTTTAAATGGACAAGCACAACTTTTGTTTTTCTTTTTTTCCTTTTTTTTAATTTTTTTCCTTTTACACCAAAGAATCTCAACCCAGCCAGCCGCCGGGAAAAACATGTAATCGTAAGACTGAGGACAGAAGGACTCCTAACAACGATGTAGAGGGGCAAGCAGGGTCGCAACTGGGCTATTTGCAAGGTTCTTAGGCAAGGCTAGCAGCGTTTAGAGAGTAGAACTGCGCCCGGCGGCAGGGGAGTTGAGTTGAGGTCCCATTCAGGCTCTGGACTGTAAGGCAAACACAGAACATTTAAAAACAGTACAGCCGAAAACAAAAACTAAATACACATAACTAACTAACTATATATAAGGTGCATAGTTACTGCAACAAAACTCGAAAAAGACAGATTAAGAACATGATTGGAGCAAACAAAGAAGTTAAAGATTATTTCTAGGCTACAAAGATTCTTTAGATACAAGATCTTTTAGAAATAAGATCTAAACCGCTAATTAATACTTAACAAATTATAAAAGAATTAGTTATTGGAAGTGAAAAGGACATCTGGATAAATCTAGGTATTGGCACAGAAAAGCAATACAGGTACAAATGAAAATCAAAATTAAACAGATAGACTAGGTTATTGTTACATGTAACAGAAATATTGTAATCGGTAAATCCTATCGGCAAAAGGCTCAATAAAAAATCATATAGAATAAATTGAAATATAACAAAATTATAATAAGAAATGAATGGTAAAATCTGTATCCTTGAGCACATGGGCTCGAACCTAGTTGACAAACATCTTCTAGACCAGAACAAATCTAACAATACATGAAAATAATAATAGAGCGCCCCCCAATTATCATTTATTATTAAAACAAAATTATTTTCACCAAAAGGATGATTAGGATATTGAAATAATTACAAAAATTGAAACACTTACGTTTGAGTCTCTTAGCCAGACAACATGTCGTGAAAGAGTAATAAGGGTTCTTTTATCGAATGAAAAATTATTTTTGAATATTGAGGCAGGAATATTACTCGATACAGGTGCAGAACCATTTTAAGCCAACTCAATGTACTTCTCAGTCTTCTTCGGAGATTGCTCAAATGGAACACGGAATCCACCCTACGTGCTTTATGCTCAACTAATGTCATCGGAACAGGGGGATCGCATGGCAAGGTTTCACCAACTACCTACATAATAGTCATTTAAATCTATCAGCTAGTCCTCATATATCGTTTATGGTTTATGCTCCTCTTTCGAGTTTGAAAAAAATTTCAACTGGAACCTTGAGTTGGAAATGCTCAACTCGTCAATCAGTTCTGAATTTTTCGACGTTTCATGGAGATTATTTTTATAGCGATTGTTCGAGATCTGATTTCTACTGTAGGGGTTGGGGTAGGTTCGAGCCGTTCACCCCTCGGGCGAGTCAGTCTCGCGTAGCGCATCACCACTCTGTGCAGTGTTGTAGCCAGTGGCTATATTGATTCGATACATTTAGATTCGTTACTATAGGATTAGGTTAATTTACTGTTATTCTAGATCATGTTATTATTTTACTTTAATCTAATGTTTTGTCAGTTTCATCGTTCTTTACTCATTAACTTCATTTTCAATAAAACTCGTGATTACAATTCATTTCGTTTCATTGTTATTACTATGTACCCGTTCCATAATTGCTTACCGCGGCATACATACGCCGGTAAAACTTTTGGTCCTCCGCGCGCTGTCATACGAAAACGGGTGGATTACATCACTTGTCGCAGTGAAAACAGTGGTTCTATTAGCTACGTTTGTGAAGCTTGAATACATGTGCAGTGAATGCCAATATAAGGTGTTGGTGACAACCACCCTTGCCTGCTTTTTCCAAAGTCTTCTTGGTCAGCCAACCCAACGACTTTCATGGTGCTTTAAAGTCCCTCAAACATTGCCGATGCGTTCCAGCCCATTGTGAACCTCTCGCCTGGCCAGCCTTTTGCGCGGCTCTGTGGGACACAGTGAGTGAGCCCTTCTTTTCACTCTCCTTCAGGGAACGTGACCCCCACTCACTTCCCTTTTACTCCTCGTGTTCCTTTTATTTTCTTCTGTCAAAAAATCAAACCTAGTAGTAAAACTACCCTCGTTCGCTAACTGCATTTGAATTTATCATTTGATTGTTGCATCATTATTTTAATAGTCGACTTTTGATTCTTTTACTTTGTACCAGTTTGTTTTAAATTTTCATTTCTATTTAATTTTCGTTGTAGTTCTGTATTAAATTTTATAAAAGGCATGGTGATAACGATAATAGTAGTCAGATGAAAACAACTGGTTCAGAAGAGAGGACAAGTAAAGACACAAGCTATTTAGGATTTAAGACCTTCTTGATCGTTATCAGAAAAACAATAATGTGACAGAGCTTTTAAACTAAGTTAGTAGATTAGGTGGGTATTTTTTTCAGTACGAGAAAAATTCCTGGTGAGTGTGGTCCTTAGTGGGAGGAAGGTCCCACTTCTTGGGTCGAAGTCGTTGTTGCCCTACAAACTTCACATTTCAGTCCTTGGATCGAAGAGTCTTCCGGGCTCTATCTCACTTTAATGCATTTGATGAATAATTACATCTATCGCAACCTTCATACACTTACATCTCTAGCTCTTTGCTGAATTTTTACATACGCCACAGGATGCTCTTGGTTTAATAAAAAACTGAGAATTTACAAAAACTGAATAATTGCAATAAATAGCACACGTCTCAAGTTGATGACGGGTCAAATCCTGCACGTTTTAGTGTCGCAGAGCGTTAAACCTTCGGAGTTCTTATTGCTCGACAGATCTTCTGAGCTGGACTTATTTATGAACCCTTTAAATCGTCATAGCTTGCTTCAGCTTTTAAAAATAGTGGCACTAATGCTGGCTAATTACTTTTGTTTAAGACGCAATCAGAGATAAACATGGTAAAAGGGTTTCCCAAACAATTCTTATGACTTTTGGGTATCCAACCATAGTTGCAGTATGCAGTGGAGTTGCTTTATAACTAAGCCTCCTTTCTCTTGTTGCACAATTCTAGAATGGACATATATTGTATAAAGAATAGAAGTCGATTTTATTTGTTTATGTTATAACAATATGGTTACTACTATTCAAACAATTTTGTTTTATCACTCCATAGTAAAAAGTAATTTTACTAATGAAAGTTGTCACATCGATTGTCAAAGTTTACAACGGGAATTGCACAACTCCGGACCAACTTGTACATTATTGCTCACGAAGCAAATCCTATTCAGAAGAAAAAAATCTTAAAAATATAAACTCAAGGATGAAAAGAGTTCACAATATATACAATATGGTTGATTGATTTCACAAGCGATTAAATTCTAGTCTTTTGTTGTATTTGTTGTGGTATGAGATTGAACATCTTCGGCGTATAAACAAATTTATTATCAATGCTATTGATGTGTTCAATTATGGTTCGGTTAGTTGCTCAAGTAGAAAGATTAATTTGTAGTGGCCCAAGTATTTGAGCCCTGTGGGACCTCCCCATTCTGTCTTATGGGTTTGGAACGAATTGTATTTGCATATTTTATTTTTTTAAATTGTGTAATCTTACGTAACTGCCGTCTATTGTCAAATGTTGTTTTTTCATCATTTTAGCAACGTCCTTTTATTTCCAAAATTTTACTTAATTTATCCTATGTAATTATGGAGACAGACTAGTCAGAACGCACTTCGACAAATCATAATACACCGGCCACTTTTTGTTATTATTGATTGAGTTTAACAGCATTCTTGATATTTACATTAAGGCTGTAACAGTAGATATTCCTTTTCGGAACCATATTGTCATTATCTCGAAGTTTGTTTCTTTTTAACTATTTGTTATAACTGAGGCACATGGCTTTTTCATAATTTTTGATATTGATGGGCATATTGATATAGGACGCAGTAGTCTTAACATTTGTTTGTTAGTTTTTTGTATAACATGGATATGACTTTTGAAACTTTAAAGTTTATCTGGAATATGCACGATATAAAAAGAAGAAATTGTATGAAATGTAATACGGTTTTACGTGGGATGTTTTAACAATTTGATAAGCTTTATGAGATTTCCATCACATCACTAGACGACTTAATTTTATTGACATCGAATTATCTTAAGCAGCGTGTTTCATAAAACAGGTAAGATTTGAAATTGTTTTCTGAGTTATATATAAATTTCGATGATCTGTCAGCATCAAATAATAAATATACATGGTAAATGTTTGTTACTAGAGTTACATATTAGGGTTTACATGAATCAAGTCACTTACTACCGACTTTACTCCGTATAGCACTCTTAGGGAATCTGAAAACCTCTTAGTGCCATGTTAATTTAACCCAGAGAATTGTGCCATTATTTTATTATAAAACTAATAATTCATTTAGCAAAGTTGACAAGATTACATTGCATTTAGCCATATTTTTAAAAATTAAAAATAAACAACAATAACGAAATTATTTCTCAACTACCGCAAACCCATCCAGTGAGAAATCCCGGCACTGTAGTAACGTTTTTCTATATAATACTTTAAAAGCTGTTTTTTTTAAGCTGCAGAGGTTTGATTCTAAAACTTCAGTATTTCGAAGGGAGGAGGTTGTAAAGTTTCACTGACTATACTAAACTTGCTTTGAAAGATTTATGTTGTTGAATGGGCATGGAATGTTAAGATTGCTTATTATTTCAGACGTGAATGAAGATGAGTCTTTGACTATTAAAATGATTGAAAATTATTTTATCAAGGGTTAGTGTTTCTCCTATTATATGGAAGGAAAATGTTAAGATTTTTGATGAATGAAATTTGAACTATACAGGAGTTTGATCGAGTTAGTTCCAAGCCATGTCGATTAACTGAATAGCCTTTTTTTGATGACGGAATGAGGAACAAAGTTCTTTTGTTTCGCATCCACAAATCTCAGCCTGCATTACACAAGTGAGGGTAAAGTGCGCCTAGTAAGCGTAATAAAACATCGAACTTTTCTCGCGATACCTCAGCTGTCTTAAAATCTACTGAAGAATCATCTTTAAAATCCGTGTAATAAGGGATGGACACAAAGGTTATTGTCAAGATCAAACCTAAAAATTTTCGGTTTGTATGAGTAGCTCTCCATCTCAATCATTGCCTCATCACATAAAAAAGTTAAGTTTTTAATTGATTTCTTATGGTTATGTGTTCTAATTGAAAACTTTAAGAGTGGGTTTTGTGTGTATTTAGTTTGGAGGAAGTTTTCTTCAAACCAATGAGTAAAATGTTAGATTGAAAAACGATCTTATATCAAGATCTTCTATTGAGAGCGGACAGGTCAGGGACCATGTCGTTGGCTAACGGCGAACGTTCCCATTCCCCAAGGCAAGAAAGATCATAGTATTTGTATTCAAATCAGAAAACAATACGGGACGAGGACAGATTGGGAATGGCATAAGGCCCACTTTGCATTAATGAGTACATTAAGACGTAGTGCATTGCTTTTCTTTCTCAGACAAAAAGACCAATCTTGACAGGCTGAGGAGAACATAGTGATGAGGTTATGAGCTTCCAAACGCCAAATGCTCGTGTCATATGAATAGCAAGGCAATTTATAAAGTTTTTATTACGTAGAGCCTGTACTTACTTAAAATAAACTGTCTTTGTTGTTATTGGAGGTTACTGCCTATTAGCACGAAACCGAGGATGGATTATTTTGTGTAGTAAGTATTATATTATTTACACATGAGTTTTATTTGAGATTAGAAAAAAAAATCGTCGCTGCATAGAGAATGCTTTTATTTGGAATAAAGAATGAGGTAAATTCGTTAATTAAAGACACGTGACAAGATAGAGCTTGAAGGCAGTGAAACTCTAAGGGATTACCTTGTACACTGGTATAAAGATCCGGACTTGTTCGCATTTCTAGCTCACAACATTGAGATGCGGCGAGAACATGTAAGAGGACATTAATAGTTTCTTAATCCACTTCCTTTGAGGCGTAATTAATGATGTTTTATACATAGTTCTTTATGATTTATGGTACCATGTCAATATGCTTGCTCAGTAATAACAGCAGAGCTGATACCTCTTCCTTCTTTCAAACTAATCAATGACAAACTACTACAAACCAGTTTTTTCTTTTTTTTTACCCCTCCAGCCTTTTTTTTTTTTAATTGGAATGTTTTCCTAAATTACATACTGTGCTGAAGTGTCTAACTTATTATGTTCAAAATTCAACAAGTTGGATTTTTTTACTACTTTCAATAATTTTTGATAATACCAGCAACTAAAGCAACTTATATTTAAGATAGTTATTAAGTCGGCTTTTTCTCCTATTTTATATATTGGAAATGGTTTTGGTCAATTTCAAGCAATCTGGATTGAAACCATCCATTAAAGCGCTTCCATTTAATAAATAAATAGGATGGGGTTGAGACGCACTTATGTATGATTTTCTTCATTAAAAAATTTGAAGTAACTAAAAGTCTTTGATTTGGAGTTACTCATGGTTTAATAGTATGATATCGAGAAATATTAAACCTGTGGCCATTTTAAAGAAAGAATCTCTATTAATCTGATTCTGCATGATTTGAGCATTTCTAAGTGGCTTGTTTGATTTTCCCTTATTCATAGAGTGGACATGTGTTTGAAACACTGGACATAAAATCTAATGAACAATCATTAGCAGAAAATAATATTTGATTGTATTAGAATCTGTGTTGGGCTTCGCGGTATCATGATTAATTATCACACCGTCCAGCAGCTTTACATTGGTTTTCAGATTCCCAAATTAAGTATCATTACGTCTGTTCTTAGCTAAATCAATATGCTCTCTATACAATCTTTAGACTTTTCATTTGGGTTGGTCGATGATTTACGGGTTATCGTTTACATTTTTCTTTAATTTTATAAATTTGTTCACAATTTGGGCTATGTGATATAATAAATATATGAATAATAATTTAATAAAGTACATTTATTCAATTTAAGGTTACTTTATTATAAAATTGTTACTCTATTTATTTTCATTTTTCTTTTATCTTATCTGTTAGCTTTTTTTTATTTTATTTAGTAGTGTTTACATTTTTATATTTGAAGGCTTTCTTAATGTTGTCCATACGTGTTTTAGGTTTTTACTGGACATCGGATGCTAATAACATCTGACAAAAATGCTTCATAAAAAAGACTTCATAGCTTTTTGAACATAAGTAGTATGTAAAGAAATCTAATTACCAATTTACTTAACTCATATTTTATTCTACCATATCAAGTTATTTATCTGCAAAAAAGGGAGAATTTTTAGATTCCGAGCAGAACAGATGGGTAGCAGAAATATTATTTACAAGAAAATAATCAATGTTAAAAGCAATCCAAAATGATCAGGAAATAATGAGTTTAAATATTGTAAAGTATATATACAAAGGTTGAATGAATGAGAATGAATTATCGTTTATTTTCATATTAATAATACAAATATTGAAAAGTTAAGGAAACGAGTATACAAACAAAAAAGCTTAGTCTATACAATATTACAAATTAAAGAAGAGTTTATATTTGAAATGTATTGTATATATAACAAAATTATTTAAGCTAAATAATATTAATAGGAAATGAGGCCTAATGGGAATAGCCTGTGCGAACTGGTCTGTTGCATGAAACATTTTTATTTGCTTGACATGAATAAAAGTCCAGATGTGGATCTATCTCATCGTAAGTGGAAAAAGGAGGACTAGATCTTCGAAAGATGCGAGAAAACAGGGAGCAAAAATCAACATCGTCGAATTGACTAAGACTTCCTAATCAGAGTCCTGACAGTTTAAGGAGCAAGGGTTTGGGGTAGGTTGAATGTATTTGGACGGTGAAATGGCTGGGCCGTTCGCCACCTCTGTAAGTTCTTCTCCGAATAAGCAGGAACCACTGCCAACACCACTTTATGGCAGAAATAAAATTTGAGTTGGAGCAGTTAAAACAAGAAAATGCGAACATTCGAGATATAGAAGCAGCATTTTCGTCGAATAAGTAGCCTGACTCTTAGAAATACGAGTGCGAGGGTCATGGAAAATTATTGAATAAGTGGAGCTCCTGTGACACGAAGGAGGAATCATATTGAGTGAGGGGACGTGGGTGCTGCCATCGGGGTGGGGTACAGGGGAACAGTCAGTCTCAGCAGGCAACAGGATTCCTCTTAAGAAGGATCGGACCCCGTCGATTGTGGTCCAGATTACCAGCATGTCACAAAGTACCTCTGGGTTGTCTCGAAGTTATGGAGGTAAAAATGTCACTAACCACAGGGTAAATTCGCCTTATTTCCTCTGCAGTCGAGTGTATATAAATGTACACTTGTCGCTCGAAAACAACCTGTTTTGGCCAAACTGAAACAACAGGGCCAGGGAGGATAGGGCTATACCTACGGTTGTGGAGAGGCGCGAGGTAAATTTTAGTCAGGAGAGCAGCAGGAGAAAGTGTAGATGAATTAAAACTGTGATGAGTAACAGCCTCAGTAAATTTATGGTGATTGTCTAAAGAATTACTTCGAAGATTTTGGTTCTGTTTTTCTTCCAAACCTTCCCACTCTATCGGTTGTATTGTTACTTATCTCTGGTTGTTTATCTGACATCTGCTACACTCTTAATTTTATTATTTATGTTTTTTATGTACTAATTTTATAGTTAAAAATAAGAAAAATTTACATAATGCAATTTATACAGTCTGAAAGTGAAATCCTAGTTACAACTTAAGTTTAAGTTAATGTTTTTGATACAATACAGATAATTTTTTAATGGTAATTAATTTACAGTAACATAAGCGAGGAATGAGAGAAATTTCAATAGCTTTGTAATGGATTGTCAATTAAGAATTAATTGTTATATCTCAGTTTATTTATTTTTAGTGAGATATGGATAGGTATTGAAGGAGGTGGGGTTGTATAAGCATTCCAGGATATTGAGTACATTTACAGTGTAATGATACCTATAGGGAGGAGGTGGGTTCTGTGTTTTATAGAGGAAATCAATTATGTAAATGCTTGAACTTAAAAATGACAACAGCTGATTCTTTTGCTTTTAATCATTAACTCAATGTGGGTACAGTAATTAGTTTTTTGTTTGTACAGGTGTCATAGTTTTTTGGAAATCAATTTCGAAGAGGTATCTTGGTATAAATACATTTAAATCGGTAACATTGTTTATATAGGAGATGTAAATATTAATTTGCTAATTCAAGAAACTGAGTACTTTAAATTATATTCGTTTAGAGAAGAACAATGGATTTTACTCTTCTTTTCGTGTTAATAATGCAACATATCACAAGTAGAATCGCAAAATCTTGCATAGATCACATTTTTGTAAGGCATAAAACAGATTTTAATCAATTAAGAGTGCAATTTTTGTAGTTGTGTTCGAACTGACCACTGTAAAGAGCTCAATTTGTCAGTGTATTTAAAAGATAATATACTTATAATACGTATCGAGTCCTACCAGAAAAAATATTACATTAGATTTTCACTATAGTTTAGACAAAGTTAAAAGCTGTTTTTGAAATAAAGTATACGTAAAGTAATGATGTTTAACACTAGTCTTAATATTTTTTATGAAATTAATCGCTAAAACTGTAAGTTGTAAATAAATTATTCATTTTGTAACACTAAGTTAAGTTGGGCTAAGAATGTTGCTCCATGGATAACATAAGTCTTTTAAGGTTAACATCTAGTTTTTTAAGTAAAATTGAAAAAAATGAAAAAAAATAACTATTAAAAATTTCTAAAAATGAAGGCCATATTGTTTCAAACTTTTATTGTGGATTACTTTCATTAGATTCTCGTAAAACCAAACGAGAGTAGATAAATTTTACAATATTCGATAGTGGAGTTTAGATTGTTTAATAAAATAAAGTAAACAGGGTGAGAAATAACAGCAAAAGTGTACATGAAATAGAATTGGGACAACGCGGTTACAGAGTTTTGTTAAATGAACCTTTAGATATTGCACAAGCTTTCTAATGATTATTTATCTCGTTACCAGTTCCTAACAGTGGTCAGGTGGATGAGAACAGAGTCATGATAACAAACTGCCGCCATCTGTATAGTCTGCCGCACTCAATTTTCCTACATTCATACTACTCCTCTTTGAAGTGAACTAATTATTATAACTTGAAAAACAAAAATTCAACCGCTTTGCACAACATTTGTTCAATTGTTAAAAAATATTAGTTTCGGACGAAATTGCATGTGTATTGGCATTATCATACATATTTAAGTTTTTAGTAATGGAGTCTCCCCGAAAAATTAAAATTAAAGTGTTGTTGTCTCCAATCTGGAAAAATAACAACTCAACAAAACTGGACAATCTAAGAACAATAAGCTTGTGTCAGTTTTTTCTAAAATATTTGTTAACATTATTAAAATTGTTTGCGTAACTATTTAAATAACTGATTTTTTTAGTAACAACAATTGATTCATATTAAAGGCAAATCAACTGATGATGTGCTAATTTTTCTGTTGCTTGATAAAATTTTATACAACTTCAATTCCAGTAAAAAAACATCAGCGTTTATTTATAGATTTCAGGGAAAGCTTTTGATTTAGTGTAGTCATGGTTATTTTTACTAGATAAAAATTAATGCAGTGGGTGTTGGATGGCAGTTGCATTGCGATGTTCCGAATGTTCTTGGGGAAGGAAATCAAGTCGTGTAAGAATAAGAAACGCAACTAGTAATCCTGACCGTAAGATCTGGGAGTCCAGCTAGATCGGTGATCTCTGTCACTCTGTTTCTGATGTATATTTGTTCAAATGACTTTTATAAACTTCAATTTATAAGGTGATTATGTGGCTTTTTCGGACGTCATTGCTTGTTTAATTTGCATGATCTGGAACGAGCTAATAGGGAACAATATCGTTGATTGATTTCAGTATTATTAAGTAAAACTGGTTGGTTAGAAATAAGATGAAAGGTGAATGTAAAAAAAGAAAAATTTATTAATTTTTTTCCACAGAGCTTTAACTTTACATTTCATATATAAAATATCATGTGTCACAATGTCAAGTCTGTGATAAATAATTGTAACTGCCAAAATTATAGAAAAAGTTCAAAGTTTTAAATACTCGGTGTATTTTTTGTTGAAAAGTTAAGTGGGAAATACATATATCTGACTTACATAAAAAATAAGAACATCCAATAAGAACTTGTATTTTTTAAGAAACTCTTTTGTAGTATGATCTTCTGTGAAATATATTTTTGCACTAATTCATTCTAGTACTACAAAAAAATACGGGATATAATTGTTGGGGGGGGGTGGGGGGGGAATGCAATTGCAAAATTTTAATTGACAGGATTGAGGGTAACACAAAACTTTTTTATAAGAATTATACTGAAAAAGTAATTAAGAGACAGCTCTTTTCCCGTTATATGAGCAAATTAGGGTCTTGCGTCTTCAGTACCTCTTTTGTATATAAAAGTTTTAAAATTATTTTTATGTAAGGAAGAGGGAAACAGAGATATTGACAATCTATATTACACAAAAGAAACGTTTTACAAGGGAAGTTTAGACTAATCAAAAGGTCATAAGATGATTGTCAAACGATCATTCTTATACTTAGGACCAAAACTGTTTAATAGAGTAACGATAAATATAAAGAATTTAAATACGTAAAACAGTTTAGTAGAAAGCGTGTTTGACTGGTATATTTAACAACAAAGTGTTATAATTTTCTAGTTTTTTAGATTTAGGAATCAGTCATAGTCAATAGTCAAATTCTCTTTATTCATTGATTAGTACAGTGCTACATGAATGGTGTGTCAATGAAACAAGGAATATACATATTTTTTATATGTGTAACAATATTATAAAACCTCATAAATGTACATTAACCATGAGATTAAACCAACAAATCAAAAAGCTATAAATGAATCACATATCAATAATAATAGCTAAATAATCAAAAAATCGTCGAAAATTATAGATTGATTTGTCTCATTAATATGTTTTCATCTTATCTTAAATGTTAGTGAGGTTAGGCAATCTGTTTAATTAACAAGGGCTAAATGATTACAAAAATCTGAAATACTGAAATAATTGGTTTTTGGAATCTAATTTTAATTATGACTATTAAAAAACGGTTGATGTTCTGTGTCTAGTATTATATACGGTGGGTGGAACCTAATTTGGGTAGTAGTTCAAAATTGATTTTGGTTATGATTATATCTAGCCATGGAATAGATATTACAGTGCGAGTAGATGAGTTTTCAAGAAGCCTTAATTGATTATTATAAAAGTAGTTTAGTTCTTTGACCTCTGAAGTTCCTTATGATAAAGAAATCTTTGATTGTGTTGATTTTTTTTGTACACACTTATAGAATGGAGGGATTACGTGACTCTATATTTTTGTCGCTTTTTTTTATTTGTGGTTTTTTTTTTTTTTTTTTTTATTTTTTTTTTGCTTGTTTTTTTTTTTTTATTTTTTTTTTTTTTGTGTCTTATTTGAAACAAGGTTTATATATCTTGTTTTCTAGGTATTGTTTGGTTGATGTTTGACCCAATCACCAAACTCTATAGACAGCCTAATTTACGGTCATATTTGATGATTCATTTGAATGGCAAAAATATAAATCTGGTTTAAAGGAGTTTTTAGACTGTCTTATATTTGGCCATTTTTGGTTTCTCTTGAGCATAATAGGCCTGTAGGAAATTTTTTTAAACAAAACATTGGTTAATAGTGAATTCTTTCCCGAATTTAGCCTGATGTCCTAATTATTTAGAGCCTCTAATAACCTCTAACTGTGATCTTACTTCTTCCAAGTCTGTCCTTACTCTCATAAAATAAACTTAAGATCTTAGATTAGAGGTTTGTAATTAGATGGTTTAAATAAAAGTTCAATAATGGTATGTTTTTATATTGGAATAGGGAATGAAAGAAGGATTAAAAATTTTGCATATATTGGGAAATAATTGAAAGTTTTTGTATATGTGTTTTTTATTTCAATCTGCTTGAGATGGTTTTACCTACCATATTTAAACAGTTTAAGTCATCTGTGGTATAGGATAATTTTATTAGGGGGGTCGTTAGGTGCTCGGACAATCTGCAGGCAATCTGTTAAATACGCTAAAAAATAGGAGCTGGTCCTATAATGGTCCCCTGTTGGTTTACATCCGATATTTAATTAAATTTAATTTGGGTTTTAGTGCTGTCATACTAATTGTATTTATTTAAGAATATTGGAATTTTCTACATATTGCTTAGCCGTCCAACTAAAATTATGATTCTATATTTCGACAAAATGCCTTGTGTTTCTAACTCCTTATTATTGACAATTTTTTTAATAGAATGTCATGAGGAGACCACTATCAAAGGCTGTTTAGCATATCCATAAATACAACCAGCTACTGAGAGTTCGGGAGTTTGGTAAGCGGACACTATAGTAGTCATGTAATCTTATGACAGATTCTTCTATGAGTCATTACCTGCATAACTACTGATTTCCTCTTGCCCTTTGTGATGAATAACCAAATTGTTTGGTCATCTAGTTTATTGATTTTTTTCTAGTATTAATATGTGAACTGTACGATATATGTACTCTCTCGTTTAAAATTTTTGAAAAAGAAGAAGATTAATGGACATTGGCCCTGTTGTTAGCTATTTCCTTAGGGGTCTCATTTTTAAAAATAAAGGGCTTTATTCTTAAAAGTTTTACATATTTTAGTGTTATAATTTAGCCTCTTCTAATTTAAGCTGAATTTATTGACATGATTGGTATGGATCAGAAGATATTTGACGCGGGCTAATGCTTATTATTGGCATATGGGCTTACTTCATCCAACCACTGGTGAGAAAGAATGTTTTTATTCAAGAAAAAGTCATAATAATTTTATTCCAATTCCTCATAGCTAAGTTGTATCTCTAGTGAAATAATATATGTATCTTTGTTTGTTGATACGTATTTGGTTGATGATGCAATAGTCAAATTCGCACTAGTGTTTTTCTTCTTAGTCAATGACCTTATGGTTTTAACTATATTTTTCTTACACTACATTAGTAAATTAATCATTATATTTTGCACATGACAGTTCTAGGGTACTATCCGCCATTTTTGTCCTAGATTTTATTTTATAATTTATCTTATTTTGTGTTTTTATTGCAAACCTCATTTATTAATAATTCTTCCAATGGTGAGTTCTATGAATTATTCCTCGATTTATTAATTTTTACAATTATCATAGTAAACTTTGTTTAGTATTTAATTTACTTGCTTGTACTGTTTTGTGTAGATTATTCAAAAATATCTTTTCAAATTTTGCATCATTTATGTTCTTTGTTTGGACCTTACTTAACTCCATCTTAATTTTCCTTCTTTTCATTAATAGTCTTTTTGTTATTCAGTGTGTATCGCATTTTAAATTTTTTATTTCGTATTCTATAACTATAGGGTGGAAAACATATAATCAAAATAAAATTTAAATGTATCTAAAAAAACACAATTAAATGTATCATCAATCAGGAGACATTAAAAACGTTGATTTCCTATTTTTCTTTTCTCTATTGTTTGTACAATATAGCTCAATATTGTTCACTGGTATATTTTTTGTATAAGTGTACTATTTTTCTTAAGACACGTATTGTTATATAAAGTTATTAGTAGATAGCATGTAAAATTTGAGCATCACTGATCTGACGGATTATTATCATGCCTTGTATCCATGACATTTGATAGAGTTTATAGATTAGTGAAAAAGTTATCTTTACTGGTCACGACTACTTTTGTTTTTTACCAATACCTTGTTAGAAAGTCATCAGAGCGTACATATTTATGAGAAGATAAAAATATTCGTTTATTCTAATTTGGCAAGGTGATGTTACCAGAGCATCGCTTGTTAACATCTCGGTTTTATCAAATATGTTTATATTTTTTATTCAGATTTCAAGGCTGATCATATTTATCTTACAAAGAATGAGTTTTCAAGGTTGATTTGAGGTGATCGTGACACCCCTCGCCAAAACAAGATGAGTAGTTCCCATAAAAATTTAATTGTACTCAATACCAAAATTCAATATTCTTTTTTCATTGGTTAAGAAGCTGTGAGGCGGGGTTGTAATTAAAATACATGTTTCTCCTTATTTGATTTTACTGGAAGTTATTGGCAGTATTAATATACCTCTCCCTTTTGATGATTTTGGGATAAAAAAGTTCACCTTTAAAGCTTTTAATATTAAGGCGCTCGATTTGTAGTGTGTATATGGATGCTTGTTGAATGTGTGAAAGTGATGAATAATGTTGCGATGTGGATGAATGGATGTCAATGCATCTAGCTGGCGCTTCTGGATTGGCAGGAGGGACAGAGCTTTGAACGGAGCTGGGCCAATGTGGGAGTGCAGGGCTACCAGCGAAGCTGGTCCTTCAGTCGCCCGTGCGGTGGGTTCCACCTTTAGCTGTTGAATGTAAAGTACGGATGAGAATTTTGTTGTTTATTCATATTGACACTTGTTTTTGAAATTAAATTTTTTTATTTCAATTGTTTCATTTATGCTTTGTATATAAGAAACAATTTTATATGTATATTGTAGGTTATAATTATGACGTATTCACGGGACAGTATTAGTTTTCTTAAATGTTGGTAATTGTACACAAAAAAATATAATAACTATGATGTATAAATATAAGTATTCAAACTGTTTCTTGAATTTCATTAAGAACATTGCTCAGGCAATAAATAGCGAATTTATGTACCTAATATTATGTAGAAGTATTTTTTTAATTGTTATATTTTCTGTTCAGACGCCACAGGAGTGTTTTTTATGTGGAAGCTAGATGCATGTGTTTATTATATATTGTATTTTTAATGGATTATTTTTACCTGGCCCGCACAATAGATTAAGTGGCCAGTATATTTCAAACATATTTATTTGTATATAATTTTAGTAACCTTAATTGTGGAAAAATAAAATCCATTTATTTCATTTATTTATTTCAAAATTAGTTGTGTCAAAATGGACAAATGAGAGCGTGGGGGTTGGGGGGGGGGTGGGGTCCATGGTTATCTCTTCCGTAATTTGGCCACGGTAACGTGGTCTACTCGTCCCTTTTCTATAGGAAAGTAGCCTTCTTTGGTATGTTTGATAAATATTTGCATAGATAGGGAGTCAAAAAATGGTTCTCTCAATTATGATATGTTGATTAGATATTTTTTGGAATAAGATATTGAGAAATATAAAATGATTTGTATTCGAAAATTATTTTGTCAACTGAATAGTATTGATACAATATTATGAAATAGCGGAGTTCTATACTGTCTGACAGTATTTTGGAAAAGATCATTGTTGTGAAAATGTTTGTATGTTGTAAGAAAGAAGGTGATTGATAAAAAGCTTGTCAGACTGTAAATCAGTGTGATTCTTGAACAGAGTAGTCAGTGACAGTAGGTAAATATATCTTCTTAATCTCAGCTTTTAATATGGTTTGGTGGACAATGGTAAGAGCTAGAATTACAGAGTTATGAGCTCTCCTGCCTGGCAATTATGCCAAGGATTTAAATGAGATGAACTTATGAAAATAGGCAACTTAATGCAGCAGGTTCCAAAATATCGCTCAGCTGTCTAAAGCAAGAGTATATTTGCGAACTCTTGAAGAGAGATAAGTTTACATCTTTCTATCCAGTTAATCTAAATCAAAAATAACTGCCAGATATTATAGACTTTTCTCTTTCAATCGACTCAGCAGAATGCTGTTACAAAATAAGTACATCCACAACTGTGAATTACTAAATTAGGCGCAATATTTATTATTGTAAATGAGATAGTGAAATGGCATGAATTTTTAGTTTTAGATATATTTAAATGTGTGAGTAAATTTTGATCAAACGCCATTTGTTATTTATCATTTCTAGGCTTTAACCTCTAACATCGATTCCAGTTATTTCCTTCAAAAATAATTAGGGGTATATCATTTTATAATATGTTATTTTACTTCAATATTCTAATTAGGACTGTTATTTATATATATTAAGAACAATATTGGACCAAGAGTGCTACTTGAATTACTCGTAGTCAACATTAGTGACATCTGTATCTATCCACGAATAGGACACTCATTTCTTCCTTAATGGGTGAGATAGCTTGAATAGACATGACGCAGTGGCTTTCTACCACTAACGTTTGTAGTATTTTATTTATTAGCTTATTTATGTATGTGTTCAAAATGTCTTTTTGAGATCCAAAGAAAACAACAAAGTTGTTTAGATTTACTTGAAAGAGCGGTGTTTAATTTACCATTAATATCTAATATAGCATCCAAATATATTTTTATCATCACAGAATCGATACTTACACTCAGTTAATACTCTATAACTTTCAATGTATAAAATATTGTTCTTTTTACTATTTTTTTACTTACACGGCTACTACACGGTCTTAGTAGAACCCATCTCAAAAAGAAATGGTTGTCGTAATATTAATTTTTATCGTATTACCATCATTTGCTTTGTACGTGGAGATCTTTCGTGCTAGTTTAAAAATATCGGGAAAAGAACCAGAAGTAATGCTCAAGATTGACAAATGTAATAATGGTTTTATATGATAATTCTATATTTTCTTTTCAGGAATTTTGGCAGAAACGCCATCGTGACCCGGGGCTGTTACCTTGCATGCAAGATACATGCCGTTGATGATCAAGTTCATGTAGAACAGTGAGAAAGTAAAGTGCTGGCCAGACCTGTATAAGTCATCAATAACCACAGGAGTCCCACCGAGGAGTCAAATCGCATTGCGCAGATGTTGACAGGAAGCCGAAAAAGGGAGTTTACATGTTAGAAACTTGTTAAATTGTATCAATGGTTGGTAGGACTAGAATTAGGAAGAAGATACTCTTTTCAATAGGAAAGAATCTTTTTGCACAACCCGCCAGACAGTTCATTAATTGACCCCAAAATAATTTAGGATTTTACTAAACTGATTAGTTGAATCGATAATGAACTCTTTTGCTTTCTTTAAAGAATTGTCAAATTGATGCCTAAGAATGTGAAAAATTTAATTTGCACTGTTAATATTGTAAGTGGTGCTTCTTTTACTACTAATTTTACTTAATTTGTCTCTTGTTCTGATGTGAGCGAATTATATCGGATGTAATCCATGGGTTTAACTATTTTTAATCTTGTGGAAATGTTATTGGCGGATTTTTTAGAGTTATAAAAGCTTCTCTTTATGTGATAAATAGAAAACTTAAGTACAACAATATTTAAATAAATAAACTTAATAAGGACCCTGTCAGTGTCTGCAAGATTTACATAGCTAGTAATGTCTAGTCAAGATCTGAGTCTTTCTGTCTAAGCTTGTCGGTCCGTGTTTTAGTGTCCTCTTGTTTCATTGCAAAGTGCAGTACTGTAGTGGTCAGTGAGGTTGTTCTGAACCACAGCTGTTGTGAACACTTCTCATATCAGTATACTCACATAAATATGTGGATCCACGCAAGTCGTGCGTGTGCCGTTCACTCTAGTTGGTTTGTCAAATACATGAGGGTCAGTCGCTACCTGCAAATATGTACAGATATCTCCCTGTTCAATATACCCGTATTTAGTCAATCAGTTTAGTCCCCTAGAAAAATACACATTTTATTCTTTCTATTATTTCATAATAGACTCATTTCTAAAGGCATTCAGGAACATGTCCGTGTTAAAGTTGAAAGTTTTGTACGTGCTGAGATAAGTTCTTCAAAACTCTCTGTGGAGTAAGAAAATTGTAAAATTAATATCCATATAGTCCCAATGCAATTGTGTTGTCGTTTGTTCACGTAAATAACAAATTCCGTCACAATTTGTTCTTTTGCTTATCAGATATGATAAGGTTGTAACCTTTCAAGTACTTCCCTACACCCCTCCCTCTAATCAACATTCCGACAAGTGCATTACATCATCAACGGTCATATGAATTTAGTAAATTAGAATTATTGTGTTTTGAATAGCTTCTATATTTAATTGTTATTACTTTATATTGTTATGAAATATTAATTCTAGAAAAAAAACTTGGAAATGAGAAAAGCTACTTATGTTTTATAACAATATTAATTAAAGAATTGCCATCATTGCCTATCATTTTCAGTGGGTCATCATCCCATAGTCGCAACCTAACCTGGCATTGGCTATGAGGTAAAGTAGGTAAAAAACATCATAAAGAACGAAAACAGCTATGCTATCTCTAATTGACCAAATCATGCTTATTCAATACCAATAAATCTATAAATAAAATTATAATTTAATTAAATTAGAAATAAGGGTTGAACATATCCTCAAAGGTCAATGTTATGGACTTGTAAAATACAGAATACAATTGACCTAAAACGTTTTGACGTCATTTGAGTTCTAACACTTTTAATATAAGTGAGTCTACTTTTCTACTAGTTTATGTTGACAGATTGAAAATGAAAAGTTTAACTCCTAGAATCATAACTATTATATACAGCTATGTAAAACAGATTGTATAAAGTTTGAATGATATGAATATTAATTTACGAATAATTAATCAACTGAAATTCAAGCATAATACTATTTATTGCATTAAAAAATAATACAAATTAAGTTTAATAATGATGTAAAAATAAATGTATTCATTACCCACAAAAACCTGTTCAACACAAAAACACACTAAGGTATATATGCTGAAATAATAATGTACGTTACTAATACTAATACAAAGTAAACAGTAAAAACTAACATAGTCTAAGGCTGGTAGTGAAAAAAATATTAAAACATTGAAAAAAAATTACGTTTCTTATTCAATAATAACACGAACGTTTGTAAAGAAAATGTTGGCTATATTTAAATATACACAAGATAATTAAAATAATTGATATGATTTATTGTGACTCACTTCAATGGAATATCTGTACTTGCCTTGAGAGAAAAAATGGACAAAAAACAACAATAATAAATGTACAATAAGAACAAAAATAAATAACTAGGAATATTTTTTGGAATCTTTTATAAGAACTATTTGTTCTAAATAGTTGTTAACCAGATTAAATTAGTAAAAGTATATACGATAGTGTTGTCAATTTTATTGCAGAATGTATTCAAAACATGAAAACAGAGAATTTTAAATTAAAATAAAAATCATATATATTATATTGTCAATAAGGCGAACTATTTAATACTACTTTACTAAACTTCACTGTTGATCGAAAAAAATTGATATATAAATCAAAGATTAAAAATAAAACACAATGGACGGATATGTTCATCCATATTAAGTGGTGTTAGCGATTCTAGGTCCCCATTGCTAGAAATTACTAGATTATTTTCATTTTATTTTGTTATATGATTATTTGAAACATTTCAGGTGTACATATTAATATAAAAACACTATAATTTAATTGATATAAATAATATAATGGGGACAGTGTGGAATTTCATCATAGAAAAATACTCAATGTAAAAACATCTTCTTTAAAATTTAGTTAAATACAAAAACTTATATCATTTGAAACTCTCCTGAATTTTGGCACATGAAGAAAATGCACCAGTTGATTAATAACATTAATGTTCTGTACATAAATTATTAATTATTAGTGATTGTGATTATAAAACTAATTAATATATGAAATTAACTAATAATCAAATATGTAGTTAATAGTGAGACATCTCGATAACAGTCACGGTCCTCCAACGCCATTACATCTCTGAAGCTAAGGTTTCCGTCCATTCGGCTCTATCAGGACCTTTCCATTGTAGTTCCGCGGCGTGTAAAAAAAAGTGTCTTTTGCTGGACGTGTTGGCCTCGGCCAAGTAGAGCTTTTATTGAGGAATGGTGTTAAGTGATCGTTAAGAATTATCTTGTTATCTTGAAGGGAGTTTGATACCTCTACCCCGTTTTGATCCCTTTCTTCTTCGTGACGTGAATCGTTGCTCTTGGTACTGAGAGGGGGACCGAAAAATGATACTATAAACTGCGGGTGGGCATGCTTCGTAGAGAAGAGTCGAAGTTGTGTTATAATTAGAAATTCTCTATCTTAAATGGCACACCAATAACATCAGCTATGTTCGAAAGAAGGCACATAAATCTTCTCTGAGTACGTGGAAAACTTGTATCTCAATGTTTGCACATCCGGGAAGTGCTGTCTGAGTGTGTAATTGTACCCGTTAAATTGCACCAACTCCTTGGTCAGCCCTGTCACCGTCACGTTCCAATTTGGCACAGGGTATGCGAGATTTGTGTGATTTCAGGGGTTTACTGAATTACATTTATATTCTTCAATTCAGCATGTCATGCTTTGAGTTTAGCTTCGATTCCGCCAATATTAGTTCTTTGGAAGTCAAAACGCTATTTTAAAATTGATTTTTATCCACTGATGTGTCAGAATTTTAGTCGAAGCGTTTCTTCACAACAGGAGTACTCACTTCCAATTTTTTAAGTTTAGATTTTGTAACCGTTGCTGAATAGATACGGAGGCGGAGTACATGAGGTTGTGAAAGGATGCTTACAGGTCCATAACTTAAGAAACATTTATCACACAACTCCACAGCTCACATTTTCGACTGAAGGACTTATGTAAGAAATAAAATTATGTTAGTTAATTATAATAAAACCAAAAATATTCGTTTTTAAAGGAATACAACGAACGACAACAAAAATACTGGCACAAGCCACGGCCCAGGGCAGGTGGCCGCTCAAGATGATTAGATAAGAACTTTATCATCGGCGCTTGTATAACAATGCTGAATGATAGTGGTTTGCATGTTAGAAATGATAATTATGAATACTAGTCTGTTTTTCGAGTTGGCGGAAAAATTTAAACAGTTACTATCTTAGGGACTTTCGCATGTTATGAAAGTAGATACCTGCCTCTACTATCTTGGTTCCAAATTAAGAGTCAACTAGAATATAACATATCAACACCTTCTATTATGTTATATTTGTAAGAAGGTCAAATAGTTTAGCTGTACTTATTAGTTAAATATATAATATAAATAAGATCTTTTAGTAGATGTGAACTAAAATCGCCCTTGGCAGCTTCAAAAGTTTATCTTCACACATTACGATCAATGTTTATGTTTTTAATTTTTGTGTGAAAAAGGAGTTCTTTGACGGAAGTTGGTAAGTCCACGCTGTATGGCAAAGATCTTACAATAACTTGCAAACTAATAGGTAGGTTTTTGTTGGGAATGTATATGTCCCGCTCATTACCTTTTTATACACTAGTGTTCGACACAATCATTTGGCAGTTGTTCTTCAATGAGAAAACTTCTCAAAGACGTTTACCTTATTTTTTATTAGGCTGCATTATCTTACATGTGCAATAGCTGATCAACATATTTTACTATTTTATAAAGTCTAGAGTTGGTTTTGCGTACTCCCTCAATGGGAGAGTACGCAATATACTTCCTTCCATGTTGAAAGTTTAATTTGCTTTGAATCTAGTAGCTTAAAAAATACATGTATTACATATTGAGTGTCTTCTGTTGAGTGAACTCTATTTCTCGAATGTGGCAAAATGCGTTCCTGTGACGCAGCCTCGTGATTGGTAGGTTGGCTAGCTTGTGATGAGACCTTGTTGAAGTTGCTCTCATTGTCGGACGGGGAGCTATGGTGGCCAATTTACTGACGATGAGATTCGTAAGCTGTCATCTTGCCAGAATTGCTCATGGGTGTAGTCCATGTTTTGTGAATGTGGGCTAGTGTATATCGGACTTATTATCCACCTATTTCCACACCAGCTGTCACCTAATAGCTTGACCATGAATGTTAGTTAACTTGATACAGTTGATCCAATGTTCTCTGAATGTTAGAGGGGAGATCATTTCTTGGAGGAAGAGGGGGGGGTACAAAAAGGAGTATTCTGGTAGACAAGCTACATCTCTGAAAAATGTCCTCCAGGTTATCGTAAATGTGACTCTCTTTTCTGGGATCGATGTCGTTGGTTTTGCACTTCACGACATAGCAGTTCCAGATGAAAGGGAGGAGATGGTAGCAATGCTGAGGAGGCCAGCAATTCTTGCCTTTCGCATATGCCGCTCACTTTAGTTGTAAATTGTACTAAAGATGTAGCTGGGCCGGAGATGTCACAGACAAGACTTTATCAACTGTTCAAATGAGGGTCTTTCTTTTGTTTTTGTTATTGTTTTTTTAACTTTTTATTTTTGTCTTAGTAATTAGCGGTTTTTGTTTTTGTTGATCTTTTTTGTGAGGGCTGTATAGTGGTAAAGCGAATCTACCCCTTCATTCAAGTCATTATCTGACAATATCTCAAAATGTCTCTAATGTCTTGTTGTAGTTTAGGACTTGCCATGAGTTGACTATTTAGTGATGGAGAATAGGCTGATGCATCAAAGTCTACTTAGAGTTTTATCTGGCCTCTTATCTTCTTTTGTGACTCTGTGATGGGGGAGAATATATTTTGAAGGAGACTTGGTAGGCTGCATATATCCTAAATCCTGATATTATTTTATGAATTTGTGATATTCTGACTTTAGGTGAGAGTCCTGAGTAAGTCTTCTTTCAATGCTGTAGAATCTCTTAACCCTTATCACGCCGTAAGCGCATATGTTGAATTTGCTCTAAATGCCGCATACATGTACAGTGGTGATAACCCACCCAAACACATACAGTGGTGATGACCCACCCAAACACATACAGTGGTGATGACCCACGCACCCACCCAAACACATACAGAGGTGATGACCCACCCACTCACCCTAACACGCACAGTGGTGATGACCCACCCACCCACCCTAACACGTACAATGGTGATGGGTTATTATATAAATAATATATTTACAACAATATTATTAATGTTGTAAATAATAATATTTGTAAAAATATTATTATTTACAAAAATAATATTTTTGTGATAATGTTTCCAATTTAATCCGGTAGTGCATTTGGGTTATGGGCAGTGACTCATGAGAGACACATTGTGCGACTCGCGACCTTTTGTTGGCCTGTCAATCACTACGAGGCTGGTTTTTGTCTGGCAGTGTACATTTCTGCTGTGCCGCCCAACACCACAAGCGCATATACACGCAGCTACTGTCAAGCGTTAGTCATTGTCCGCCGCCTCACATCTTGAAACTGTGTATTAAGTTGTTTTTATCATTACTTTAGTTTAATATATTTTAGTAATTTATAAGTTTTAAGTGTCAATCTAAATATTCCGGCCAATTTTGATTTTGTGGAAGGTACTAAATACATCGTATTCAACTGCTATATGTACTTGCTTATTTTTTATTATTTGTGCTGTGTAGGCCTTGTCTTTTTCAGTAAATGTACTCAATTATACATATTTTATTAATAGTAATCATTTTTTTATTGATTCATACTGTATAAGTGATCTATACCTGAGGCTTACTTTCAAATAACAGTTTGCTTATTTACATATTCATATATGAGGGAAAAAAGTAAGCTAGTAAAAGTTTCAAAATGATATCATATCTTTTATTTTCCTGTACCGAACAATAAAAAATGAGCAACTAAAAATATAATTTTGATTTTTTAATAATAAATTAGTGCTTAATGAAAAATAGGAATTGTATAAATGGCGCTTTAAGGGTTAAGAAAACTTCCTTCGAAGTTATCCAATTAAACGTTTGAGTCCTTAAACGGCAGGCGGACAATATACTGACCATTGTCTAATCTTGAATGTGTCTAATTTTGAAGTGTCTCTCACATATGTCATCCTCTGGATTGGTTTTAGAAATGTTGAAATGTTTTAGAAATGTTAGAAATGTTGGTTTTAGAAACTCCCCTAGCTCCCAAAAGCATTGAAGTTGTTTTCTCAAATAATGTGCTTCATCCACAACAGTTAAGAAAGAAGTGTTATTACCACTTTACATGAGGTTAGATCCATTTACACGTCCAATGACAATGTAACCAAATATGGAGGATAAAAGCTTTGGTTGATTTTGATGAATAGTTAACTAAGATCCATTCCAAATATCAGAAAAAAGATCTCAACCAAGCAAGAATTCAACTCGTCCTGTTTTCCAGAATGTAGGATCAGCTAACTCATATTTTGTGTATTCTTTCCATAATTCAGAAGACATGGAAAAGTTTGGTAAATGTGATGTAATATTATTCACAACTAATGCTTCAGTTTGAAAACAAGGTTCATGTGAGATGTGGGGTTTTAGACAACAAATTACTTTTCCTTTAATACCATCAAAAGCTGTCTGACCAATAGCAGATATTTTGGTGAGAGAATGGTGCTGACAACCCAAATTTGTTCAAGCACTTCTTTGTGATGAATGAATGTTTACTTTCAGAGTCTACAACTAACCTTACAGGAATAAACCTGCCAAAAACATCTTGAATTTCAGCAACTACTGTACCTAGAAACACTTGACTATGCCTAGATGACAAACTTGAGGATAGAGTATTTTGATAACAAAGGTTGCTGTACAGTGCTGTCTACTTTTGTAACTGATGGTGTATTGTTAACATTATTGGTTGGTATGTGTAAGAGAGAATAATTATGCCTTTTCTTGCAAATCCTAGAACACCATTTAGAGTTGCATTTGTTGGTAGTGTGGCTGTATGATAAACAATTTCTGCAGCCATGCCAAAATGTCAACATTCGAAGCCTTATCATCAATGGAAGACTCAATTAATTTATTGCACTTCCTCAATGCATTTATGAGCATAACAATCACCTTTGCAACATGAAGATCCAGTAGCTTCACCTTTGTTTGAGGTCTTTAGCAAAGTGCTAGGTAGGAGTGAAGTCTTTTGACTGTGAGTAGTGAAATAAGGACAGAGCGAGACCCACTCTCGGGTATCTTCGGGTATGTTCGGCTCCCGGATCCAAGATGGCGACCACGTTCGGGTATCTTCGGGTCACGTGACCACCCCGAGCTCTGATTGGTCCATTTTTTTCGATTTTCCAAAATGGCGACGCCCATTTCCCGCCAAATTTCCCTCAAATTCCCAAATTACCCTCACATTTTCCCCAAATTACCCAATTTCCCTCACATTACCCACATTTCCCCACAAATTCCCTTGTTATACTATATAAGATACAATTTTTTTGTCCAATATGGCGTCTTTCCCTCCCACAACAACTCACACCCCGTGGGAAAATTCCCTCCCCAAAATTCCCTCATCCAATATGGCGGACTTTCCCTTGTTATACTATACAAAATACACTATAATAAATGTAAAAAGATGACAACCGGATCCAATATGGCGTCTTTCCC
This sequence comes from Stictocephala bisonia, assembly GCA_035578905.1. Taxonomy (NCBI): domain Eukaryota; kingdom Metazoa; phylum Arthropoda; class Insecta; order Hemiptera; family Membracidae; genus Stictocephala; species Stictocephala bisonia. The sequence continues at coordinate 48,718 of JAQJVL010003366.1, forward strand.
TCCCAAAATTCCCGCCAAAAATTCCCTTATCCAAGTTGGCGACCTTAGACTATATAAAATGCACTTTTTTTGTCCAATATGACGTCTTTCCCACCCAAAATTCCCTCCCCAAAATTCCCTCATCCAATATGGCGGACTATACACTATAATAAATGTAAAAAGATGACAACCGGATCCAATATGGCGTCTTTTCCCTCCCGCGCCAACTCACACCCCGTGGGAAAATTCCCTCCCAAAATTCCCTCAGCCAAGATGGCGGACTTTATACTATAATAAATGTAAAAAGATGACAACCGGATCCAATATGGCGTCTTTCCCTCCCAAAATTCCCTCCAAAAATTCCTCATCCAATATGACGGTCTTTACACTATAATAAATGTAAAAAGATTACAACCGGATCCAAGATGGCGGTCTTTCCCTTCGGGTACTTCCGGCGACTGTTGGCTACCTTCGTACGCTATGCACACGTCGTCTGCTGGTCGGGCGCGCATGCGCGTTGTTACTCTACTCATATATACACCATAACAAAATTAATATTTCATACACTATAATAAAATTAATACTCTATGTGCTCGACCCGATCGTAGCGCACCTGGTGGCAAAACTTAGCGCATCCTTTCGGAAACATGGCGCCTTCGGAAGGGAAGTCCCTGGTGGGAAAATTCCCTCCCTCAAATTCCCTCGGTATACTATACAAAATGCACTCTTAACCTTTCCCATCTCATACTATATAAAATGCAAAAGATGGTGGCCATTTACATATGTACTATATAAAATGCTTTCGTGTACTTCTGGCAACCGTCGGCTACCTTCATACACGTCGTCTGCTGGTCTGACGCACACCCAAATGCCACGCTCTGATTGGTTACCTCCCTACTTTACAAGTAATATTTCTCACACGTACTGTTAGACTACTTATTTAATTTAATTTTTCTCAAATTTTAACAAATACACAGTTAACATACGCTCTTAGCTTTGGGTACTCATCCACGGCTTCCTACACTGTTACCTACCTATACTTATCTATCGAATCACAGATCATCCTCAAGCCCCTACTTAACACTCTAGGCAACCCGCAATACACGTTTTTAATTAATTATTTATTCAAAAATGAAGGGACAATTCCTTTTATTTAATCTGTTTATAATTTGTAATACACTGTTATCCTATCCATTTTAATTAATTTTTTATTTTATATTAAATACACAGTTAACATACGCTCTTAGCTTTGGGTACTCATCCACGGCTTCCTACACTGTTACCTACCTATACTTATCTATCGAATCACAGTTCATCCTCAAGCCCCTACTTAATAATACTCTAGGCAACCCGCAATACACGTTTTTAATTAATTATTTATTCAAAAATGAAGAGACAATTCTTTTTATTTAATCTGTTTATAATTTGTAATACACTGTTATCCTATCCATTTTAATTAATTTTTTATTTTATATTAAATACTCTGTTAACATGCGCTCTTACCTTCAACTACCATCTACTTCTGGATACCTTCGTATTAACCTGGCATCCTCTAAACCTAACACGCTAGCTTAATGCTCTTACACTAGAGCCCTCATGCCTAACCGAACTATTCAACCTAAATTACTTTAACTGTACTTACAAAGTCTACTCGGGCTTTATCGGTCTGTTATTGGTCACAAGCTTCACATTTTCTTTCATTAACTATAACAATTTCCTATTTTCACTCACCTTTGCATGCATGTACATCTTACCTAGGTTACATTACTTACTCTCGGCTACTTTTATTATCAATTCTGTGGACTCAAATACCTCACTTCCCATCCACGTACCTATCCAGAACCCATCAGCCCCCCTACATAACGAAACAAGCACACCTACCTTCACTTCCTCTCCACAAACATTCCTTCCTTTGTACCGACACTCAAGGACTAATTCACTACCATTTCACAACCCATATACTAGTTATTGGACTGCCAGTAGTGCCAGTGCACCGACAGTACATTCAGTCCTCGCACAACCCAGGCTGACCTCAATATTTTTTGCTATTTTAATTGGCACCAGACGGACTGCATATCAACCACATGCTAACCTTAGAGGTCAAGTGATGTGATAACAAACAACATTATATGCATTTCCTCACAGATAGTCGTAGAATCCGACCATATCTGGTCTATTATTAAACAAAACGAAAGAATTATTGGTATTATAGTCCCGTACTTTTAAAAAAAGAGAACAATAATAATTTATTTACACACTACGTTTTATTCAGTAAAATCAATTGATATTCTTGTTATTATCAATTATCATACGTAATACATAGAACCTTTTTCAATAATTTGTGCTTTATATTTAAATTATTACAAGTAAACTTAATTTTAACAAAGTTTTATCAATTTGTTTTGTTGTAAATTCCATAATTTATAAAAATGCTAACACATTACATCGATCTTATGTGTAATAATGAGAGATCATACATCAAAATTATACCGTATTTTCTAAAGTTTTTATAGTTTAGGTAGGATTTTAAACAATATGTATAACATTTATAGCTTAATACCATATCAAATTACATTCATACACATTGAAGTCACAAAGTAAAGTTATCAACCTACATTCCCATCAACACATTACCTCCAAGTAGAGGGCTAACAACACTACACCCAATACATGTTTTCATTAAGTCACACTGAAATAGTAAACTTTTACCAAGTTAAAGTATTCAGTCCCCCATTTACAAGAATAACTCTACATACGTCCATTGACCATATTAACCAATAATACTTTTAAAACTTATACATGTCAAGAGACACCCTAACTTTAGTCTACCGAATTATTGTATGTTAACCAACCTAAACTTACAAATAACAATTAATTGTTGGAAAATGTCTCAGATCAAGCAAGAACTACCAACATAGTAGTCTCCAAACCCCTTAAAATTTAGTTAAAACCACCATAAGTAGGGATATTTGTGTACAAAATATGTTATAATTCCCTAAAATTATCAAAATTCAGTGTCATAACAACGATATTTGTCCTAAACATTAAAAAACCCTTTAAAATACTCTTATAGAAACCTTTATAAACTTAATTTGAGCTCAAAAAAACGTACAAAACTGATGTAACACTTGTAAATTAATCGTTTAACCTACATAGCTATTTAGTTGACTGCATTTGGCAAAGTGTAAGTAGCCAATAGGAATAAATTCTCTATAATGTTCACATTTTAAGCTTGATTTTAACAAAACCTGGTGCTATTGATTATTTGCGTATTAAACAAATAAACGAATAGTTAGTTGAAATGTGTCTATTGTAGAAACTTTGGTATTAACAGTAAGAAAGTTTGGTTTCTTTTGACTATAATATACTCGATCAGAAAATGTATATACACCACTCCCAAAGACCCAAACACATGGAGAACCTAGAACACACAACACCCTTGATAGATCACCTTCCTATTCATCACATAAGGCCCTTGTTTGTCCACCCAGCTATTCTATGAAATTAAGTGACAAAGAGGGCTTTATAGCCCTAAATTCGCCTTATAAAGTAACAATAAAGTAGTTTTCATTTAATTTCCATCCAAAATACATATACAAACTACCTACCAAGCACTAATACCCTTCTATCCAGTAGTAAGACCCTCCTACCTACTTACCCTACACACAGACATCTTTATAGGTCAGTTACATTCACAAAACATAAGACTATTGCCAGACTCTACCTACTTAACATAAAAGACTTACCATACACTCTACATAGAAGACGTTTGATTATCCACTCACATACTCAATACACACAAAACACTTGTTTGATCACACAACAATTTAACAAACACAACTGTCGATTGACACTCCACCTTCCCAAAGCATAAGACTTTTGAAAGACCACCTACCAAAGATACAAAAATCATGATAAACAAACTACACACTCTGCAGACATGACTTAATATACCATCATACTACCATGAAAATAGTCCTATTGACATACCCCTACCTATCCAATATACGTACCACACACCGTTCATACAAGACTTATGTTTACCCACCCACATACTAATCAAACAAGACTCATGATTGACCATCCATCTCCGTAACATTCATGGATGACCACCTACCAAACATACATACCACACACCATAAAATCATGACTTAACAATCCACCAACCTACTCAACACACAAAACCTCTGATAGATCATCCACCTAACCTTTACATAAAACCTTTGATTGACTCACAATCCTAACATTCATTAACATCCATCCTCCTAAACATACAACTTAACCACACACAAAAACAAGACTTTATGTATAACCTCCTATTTAACATACGTACCACACACCATAAAATCGTGACTTAACAGTCCACCAACCTACTCAATACTGTACCTCCGATATATCACCTAACTTATAAACTTATAAATAAACTCCATTACATTTGACCTTTGATTGCTCATCTACCTATCCAACACACATGTACAAGACACCTACCAAGCTCCATAACCCTACCTATCCATTAGTAAGACTCTCCTACCCACTTAGCCAACACACAGCTATCTTTACAGACCAACTACCCCCCCAACCAATTTAACAAACACAAATGTCGATTGACACTCCACCTTCCCAAAGCATAAGACTTTTGAAAGACCACCTACCAAAGATACAAAAATCATGATAAACAAACTACACACTCTGCAGACATGACTTAATATACCATCATACTACCATGAAAATAGTCCTATTGACATACCCCTACCTATCCAATATACGTACCACACACCGTACATACAAGACTTATGTATACCCACCCACATACTAATCAAACAAGACTCATGATTGACCATCCATCTCCGTAACATTCATGGATGACCACCTACCAAACATACATACCACACACCATAAAATCATGACTTAACAATCCACCAACCTACTCAACACACAAAACCTCTGATAGATCATCCACCTAACCTTTACATAAAACCTTTGATTGACTCACAATCCTAACATTCATTAACATCCATCCTCCTAAACATACAACTTAACCACACACAAAAACAAGACTTTATGTATAACCACCTATTTAACATACGTACCACACACCATAAAATCATGACTTAACAGTCCACCAACCTACTCAATACTGTACCTCCGATATATCACCTAACTTATAAACTTATAAATAAACTCCATTACATTTGACCTTTGATTGCTCATCTACCTATCCAACACACATGTACAAGACACCTACCAAGCTCCATAACCCTACCTATCCATTAGTAAGACTCTCCTACCCACTTAGCCAACACACAGCTATCTTTACAGACCAACTACCCCCCCAACCAATTTAACAAACACAAATGTCGATTGACACTCCACCTTCCCAAAGCATAAGACTTTTGAAAGACCACCTACCAAAGATACAAAAATCTTGATAAACAAACTACACACTCTGCAGACATGACTTAATATACCATCATACTACCATGAAAATAGTCCTATTGACATACCCCTACCTATCCAATATACGTACCACACACCGTACATACAAGACTTATGTTTACCCACCCACATACTAATCAAACAAGACTCATGATTGACCATCCATCTCCGTAACATTCATGGATGACCACCTACCAAACATACATACCACACACCATAAAATCATGACTTAACAATCCACCAACCTACTCAACACCTCTGATACACCATTCCTTTGAACATTACATAAAACCTGTGATATTCCACCCAATCACCAAACATACATGACTCTTAATAGACCAATCCACCTACCTCTGCACACACAATTCCTTAGGACACACCCTCCTCCCTCCACTCATCCTACAGACAAATCTCCTTGAGAACTACCCATCCACCATAAAAACACTATTGCTTCATATAATCATGTTTCAAAATAACATTATTACACTGTAAGATAAGTTTAATATAGCTAAAGACCTAAAGTGTTTCCTAAAATTCTGTTTTCTCTAGAAATATGAGAGTCGTTGGTCGAAAACATCCAAACTAAACATAGAAAATAAGAATCAGCTAGTAGTTTCATAGAAATTCTGCTATACAACTAAAAAAATATGAGAAAAAGTTAGGTTTAAAAACAATGAACACAGAAAAAGTTAGGTTTAAAAACAATGAACACAGAAAAAGTTAGGTTTAAAAACAATGAACACAGAAAATGTTAGGTTTAAAAACAATGAACACAGAAAAAGTTAGGTTTAAAAACAATGAACACAGAAAAAGTAAGGTTAAAAAAAATTAACACAGAAAAAGTAAGGTTAAAAAAAATGAACATAGAAAAAGTTAGGTTAGCAAACATCAGAAAAGTAAGTCTAGCAAACAACCGAAAGGTTGATTGCTATCCTTACTTTTCCGAAAAGTTGTTAAAATTAACAAAAGTCAAAAAATGTCCCATTTTATGAGTTTTGTTAATTTTAATTGAACTTTTCTGATGTTTGCTAACCTAACTTTTTCTATGTTCATTTTTTTAACCTAACTTTTTCTATGTTCATTTTTTTAACCTAACTTTTTCTGTGTTCATTTTTTTTAACCTTACTTTTTCTGTGTTCATTGTTTTTAAACCTAACTTTTTCTGTGTTCATTGTTTTTAAACCTAACTTTTTCTGTGTTCATTGTTTTTAAACCTAACTTTTTCTGTGTTCATTGTTTTTAAACCTAACTTTTTCTGTGTTCATTGTTTTTAAACCTAACTTTTTCTGTGTTCATTGTTTTTAAACCTAACTTTTTCTGTGTTCATTGTTTTTAAACCTAACTTTTTCTGTGTTCATTGTTTTTAAACCTAACTTTTTCTCATATTTTTTTAGTTGTATAGCAGAATTTCTATGAAACTACTAGCTGATTCTTATTTTCTATGTTTAGTTTGGATGTTTTTGACCAACGACTCTCATATTTCTAGAGAAAACAGAATTTTAGGAAACACTTTAGGTCTTTAGCTATATTAAACTTATCTTACAGTGTAATAATGTTATTTTGAAACATGATTATATGAAGCAATAGTGTTTTTATGGTGGATGGGTAGTTCTCAAGGAGATTTGTCTGTAGGATGAGTGGAGGGAGGAGGGTGTGTCCTAAGGAATTGTGTGTGCAGAGGTAGGTGGATTGGTCTATTAAGAGTCATGTATGTTTGGTGATTGGGTGGAATATCACAGGTTTTATGTAATGTTCAAAGGAATGGTGTATCAGAGGTGTTGAGTAGGTTGGTGGATTGTTAAGTCATGATTTTATGGTGTGTGGTATGTATGTTTGGTAGGTGGTCATCCATGAATGTTACGGAGATGGATGGTCAATCATGAGTCTTGTTTGATTAGTATGTGGGTGGGTAAACATAAGTCTTGAATGTACGGTGTGTGGTACGTATATTGGATAGGTAGGGGTATGTCAATAGGACTATTTTCATGGTAGTATGATGGTATATTAAGTCATGTCAGCAGAGTGTGTAGTTTGTTTATCATGATTTTTGTATCTTTGGTAGGTGGTCTTTCAAAAGTCTTATGCTTTGGGAAGGTGGAGTGTCAATCGACATTTGTGTTTGTTAAATTGGTTGGGGGGGTAGTTGGTCTGTAAAGATAGCTGTGTGATGGCTAAGTGGGTAGGAGAGTCTTACTAATGGATAGGTAGGGTTATGGAGCTTGGTAGGTGTCTTGTACATGTGTGTTGGATAGGTAGATGAGCAATCAAAGGTCAAATGTAATGGAGTTTATTTATAAGTTTATAAGTTAGGTGATATATCGGAGGTACAGTATTGAGTAGGTTGGTGGACTGTTAAGTCATGATTTTATGGTGTGTGGTACGTATGTTAAATAGGTGGTTATACATAAAGTCTTGTTTTTGTGTGTGGTTAAGTTGTATGTTTAGGAGGATGGATGTTAATGAATGTTAGGATTGTGAGTCAATCAAAGGTTTTATGTAAAGGTTAGGTGGATGATCTATCAGAGGTTTTGTGTGTTGAGTAGGTTGGTGGATTGTTAAGTCATGATTTTATGGTGTGTGGTATGTATGTTTGGTAGGTGGTCATCCATGAATGTTACGGAGATGGATGGTCAATCATGAGTCTTGTTTGATTAGTATGTGGGTGGGTATACATAAGTCTTGTATGTACGGTGTGTGGTACGTATATTGGATAGGTAGGGGTATGTCAATAGGACTATTTTCATGGTAGTATGATGGTATATTAAGTCATGTCTGCAGAGTGTGTAGTTTGTTTATCATGATTTTTGTATCTTTGGTAGGTGGTCTTTCAAAAGTCTTATGCTTTGGGAAGGTGGAGTGTCAATCGACAGTTGTGTTTGTTAAATTGGTTGGGGGGGTAGTTGGTCTGTAAAGATAGCTGTGTGTTGGCTAAGTGGGTAGGAGAGTCTTACTAATGGATAGGTAGGGTTATGGAGCTTGGTAGGTGTCTTGTACATGTGTGTTGGATAGGTAGATGAGCAATCAAAGGTCAAATGTAATGGAGTTTATTTATAAGTTTATAAGTTAGGTGATATATCGGAGGTACAGTATTGAGTAGGTTGGTGGACTGTTAAGTCATGATTTTATGGTGTGTGGTACGTATGTTAAATAGGTGGTTATACATAAAGTCTTGTTTTTGTGTGTGGTTAAGTTGTATGTTTAGGAGGATGGATGTTAATGAATGTTAGGATTGTGAGTCAATCAAAGGTTTTATGTAAAGGTTAGGTGGATGATCTATCAGAGGTTTTGTGTGTTGAGTAGGTTGGTGGATTGTTAAGTCATGATTTTATGGTGTGTGGTATGTATGTTTGGTAGGTGGTCATCCATGAATGTTACGGAGATGGATGGTCAATCGTGAGTCTTGTTTGATTAGTATGTGGGTGGGTAAACATAAGTCTTGTATGAACGGTGTGTGGTACGTATATTGGATAGGTAGGGGTATGTCAATAGGACTATTTTCATGGTAGTATGATGGTATATTAAGTCATGTCTGCAGAGTGTGTAGTTTGTTTATCATGATTTTTGTATCTTTGGTAGGTGTTCTTTCAAAAGTCTTATGCTTTGGGAAGGTGGAGTGTCAATCGACAGTTTTATTTTATTTTATTTTATTTACATGCTATAAAACAGGTTTTACCCTAGTAACATTACAGCAGTTCAAAAACATTTTACAATAAATATGAGTAGCTTGAGCTATAAAGTTCATGTCACACTATTTTCACATCCACCACACAAATATTAATAAATACAATTTTTGCAAGCAATCCATCAAGAATAAACAATTATGCAAAGTATATAATATAAATAATATATAATAATAAATAATATAACAGTGTAATGGGTACAATATAGTAGTTTAATAAATATAATCTCATAATAATGTAATAAATATAGTATGATATTATTATAATAAATATTATTTGCATATAAATTTTAAAATTATACAGAAATATTAAATACAGAAATATATAAAGAAAGATACAAGTAAACCCTATCCCTCACAAAAAACAAAGCACCCTAGGTAGCAACTAATAGAGAATATTGGCTTACGCATCTTAAGCCAACGATGACTTAATCTTTTTTTTGAAAACATTCAAACTGTCAAAGAGAATGTCAATGTCAGACCCACCCAGAAGTATTGCGTTATAAGATCTCATCATCCGCAACAGAGGAAAGAATGCCCGCGCCGCAGTGCGTGAATAGGGCAAATCAAACAAACAATTGCGCCTGCTGTTGAAGCTAGGCACCCGATAACTGAGGACTGCCAAGCAGTTCGCGTTTGTTAAATTGTTAAATTGTTGTGTGATCAAACAAGTGTTTTGTGTGTATTGAGTATGTGAGTGGATAATCAAACGTCTTCTATGTAGAGTGTATGGTAAGTCTTTTATGTTAAGTAGGTAGAGTCTGTCAATAGTCTTATGTTTTGTGAATGTAACTGACCTATAAAGATGTCTGTGTGTAGGGTAAGTAGGTAGGAGGGTCTTACTACTGGATAGAAGGGTATTAGTGCTTGGTAGGTAGTTTGTATATGTATTTTGGATGGAAATTAAATGAAAACTACTTTATTGTTACTTTATAAGGCGAATTTAGGGCTATAAAGCCCTCTTTGTCACTTAATTTCATAGAATAGCTGGGTGGACAAACAAGGGCCTTATGTGATGAATAGGAAGGTGATCTATCAAGGGTGTTGTGTGTTCTAGGTTCTCCATGTGTTTGGGTCTTTGGGAGTGGTGTATATACATTTTCTGATCGAGTATATTATAGTCAAAAGAAACCAAACTTTCTTACTGTTATTACCAAAGTTTCTACAATAGACACATTTCAACTAACTATTCGTTTATTTGTTTAATACGCAAATAATCAATAGCACCAGGTTTTGTTAAAATCAAGCTTAAAATGTGAACATTATAGAGAATTTATTCCTATTGGCTACTTACACTTTGCCAAATGCAAAGTCAACTAAATAGCTATGTAGGTTAAACGATTAATTTACAAGTGTTACATCAGTTTTGTACGTTGTTTTGAGCTCAAATTAAGTTTATAAAGGTTTCTATAAGAGTATTTTAAAGGGTTTTTTAATGTTTAGGACAAATATCGTTGTTATGACACTGAATTTTGATAATTTTAGGGAATTATAACATATTTTGTACACAAATATCCCTACTTATGGTGGTTTTAACTAAATTTTAAGGGGTTTGGAGACTACTATGTTGGTAGTTCTTGCTTGATCTGAGACATTTTCCAACAATTAATTGTTATTTGTAAGTTTAGGTTGGTTAACATACAATAATTCGGTAGACTAAAGTTAGGGTGTCTCTTGACATGTATAAGTTTTAAAAGTATTATTGGTTAATATGGTCAATGGACGTATGTAGAGTTATTCTTGTAAATGGGGGACTGAATACTTTAACTTGGTAAAAGTTTACTATTTCAGTGTGACTTAATGAAAACATGTATTGGGTGTAGTGTTGTTAGCCCTCTACTTGGAGGTAATGTGTTGATGGGAATGTAGGTTGATAACTTTACTTTGTGACTTCAATGTGTATGAATGTAATTTGATATGATATTAAGCTATAAATGTTATACATATTGTTTAAAATCCTACCTAAACTATAAAAACTTTAGAAAATACAGTATAATTTTGATGTATGATCTCTCATTATTACACATAAGATCGATGTAATGTGTTAGCATTTTTATAAATTATGGAATTTACAACAAAACAAATTGATAAAACTTTGTTAAAATTAAGTTTACTTGTAATAATTTAAATATAAAGCACAAATTATTGAAAAAGGTTCTATGTATTACGTATGATAATTGATAATAACAAGAATATCAATTGATTTTACTGAATAAAACGTAGTGTGTAAATAAATTATTATTGTTCTCTTTTTTTAAAAGTACGGGACTATAATACCAATAATTCTTTCGTTTTGTTTAATAATAGACCAGATATGGTCGGATTCTACGACTATCTGTGAGGAAATGCATATAATGTTGTTTGTTATCACATCACTTGACCTCTAAGGTTAGCATGTGGTTGATATGCAGTCCGTCTGGTGCCAATTAAAATAGCAAAAAATATTGAGGTCAGCCTGGGTTGTGCGAGGACTGAATGTACTGTCGGTGCACTGGCACTACTGGCAGTCCAATAACTAGTATATGGGTTGTGAAATGGTAGTGAATTAGTCCTTGAGTGTCGGTACAAAGGAAGGAATGTTTGTGGAGAGGAAGTGAAGGTAGGTGTGCTTGTTTCGTTATGTAGGGGGGCTGATGGGTTCTGGATAGGTACGTGGATGGGAAGTGAGGTATTTGAGTCCACAGAATTGATAATAAAAGTAGCCGAGAGTAAGTAATGTAACCTAGGTAAGATGTACATGCATGCAAAGGTGAGTGAAAATAGGAAATTGTTATAGTTAATGAAAGAAAATGTGAAGCTTGTGACCAATAACAGACCGATAAAGCCCGAGTAGACTTTGTAAGTACAGTTAAAGTAATTTAGGTTGAATAGTTCGGTTAGGCATGAGGGCTCTAGTGTAAGAGCATTAAGCTAGCGTGTTAGGTTTAGAGGATGCCAGGTTAATACGAAGGTATCCAGAAGTAGATGGTAGTTGAAGGTAAGAGCACATGTTAACAGAGTATTTAATATAAAATAAAAAATTAATTAAAATGGATAGGATAACAGTGTATTACAAATTATAAACAGATTAAATAAAAAGAATTGTCTCTTCATTTTTGAATAAATAATTAATTAAAAACGTGTATTGCGGGTTGCCTAGAGTATTAAGTAGGGGCTTGAGGATGAACTGTGATTCGATAGATAAGTATAGGTAGGTAACAGTGTAGGAAGCCGTGGATGAGTCCCCAAAGCTAAGAGCGTATGTTAACTGTGTATTTAATATAAAATAAAAAATTAATTAAAATGGATAGGATAACAGTGTATTACAAATTATAAACAGATTAAATAAAAGGAATTGTCCCTTCATTTTTGAATAAATAATTAATTAAAAACGTGTATTGCGGGTTGCCTAGAGTGTTAAGTAGGGGCTTGAGGATGATCTGTGATTCGATAGATAAGTATAGGTAGGTAACAGTGTAGGAAGCCGTGGATGAGTACCCAAAGCTAAGAGCGTATGTTAACTGTGTATTTGTTAAAATTTGAGAAAAATTAAATTAAATAAGTAGTCTAACAGTACGTGTGAGAAATATTACTTGTAAAGTAGGGAGGTAACCAATCAGAGCGTGGCATTTGGGTGTGCGTCAGACCAGCAGACGACGTGTATGAAGGTAGCCGACGGTTGCCAGAAGTACACGAAAGCATTTTATATAGTACATATGTAAATGGCCACCATCTTTTGCATTTTATATAGTATGAGATGGGAAAGGTTAAGAGTGCATTTTGTATAGTATACCGAGGGAATTTGAGGGAGGGAATTTTCCCACCAGGGACTTCCCTTCCGAAGGCGCCATGTTTCCGAAAGGATGCGCTAAGATTTGCCACCAGGTGCGCTACGATCGGGTCGAGCACATAGAGTATTAATTTTATTATAGTGTATGAAATATTAATTTTGTTATGGTGTATATATATGAGTAGAGTAACAACGCGCATGCGCGCCCGACCAGCAGACGACGGGTGAATAGCGTACGAAGGTAGCCAACAGTCGCCGGAAGTACCCGATGGGAAAGACCGCCATCTTGGATCCGGTTGTAATCTTTTTACATTTATTATAGTGTAAAGACCGTCATATTGGATGAGGAATTTTTGGAGGGAATTTTGGGAGGGAAAGACGCCATATTGGATCCAGTTGTCATCTTTTTACATTTATTATAGTATAAAGTCCGCCATCTTGGCTGAGGGAATTTTGGGAGGGAATTTTCCCACGGGGTGTGAGTTGGCGCGGGAGGGAAAAGACGCCATATTGGATCCGGTTGTCATCTTTTTACATTTATTATAGTGTATAGTCCGCCATATTGGATGAGGGAATTTTGGGGAGGGAATTTTGGGTGGGAGAGACGTCATATTGGACAAAAAAAGTGCATTTTATATAGTCTAAGGTCGCCAACTTGGATAAGGGAATTTTTGGCGGGAATTTTGGGAGGGAAAGACGCCATATTGGATCCGGTTGTCATCTTTTTACATTTATTACAGTGTATTTTATATAGTATAACAAGGGAAAGTCCGCCATATTGGATGAGGGAATTTTGGGGAGGGAATTTTCCCACGGGGTGTGAGTTGTTGTGGGAGGGAAAAACGCCATATTGGACAAAAAAAGTGTATCTTATATAGTATAACAAGGGAATTTGTGGGGAAATGTGGGTAATGTGAGGGAAATTGGGTAATTTGGGGGAAATGTGAGGGTAATTTGGGAATTTGAGGGAAATTTGAGGTTAGGAAAAGTGAGGTTAGGAAATTTGGCGGGAAATGGGCGTCGCCATCTTGGAAAATCGAAAAAAAAAATGG